>OX155909.1:1349858-1622358 GCA_944588485.1 Phosphuga atrata
AGTCTTGTCTAGTCTTGTCTAGTCTTGTCTAGTCTTGTCTAGTCTTGTCTAGTCTTGTCTAGTCTTGTCTAGTCTTGTCTAGTCTTGTCTTGTCTAGTCTTGTCTAGTCTTGTCTAGTCTTGTCTAGTCTTGTCTAGTCTTGTTCAGTCTTGTCTAGTCTTGTCTAGTCTTGTCTAGTCTTGTCTAGTCTTGTCTAGTCTTGTCTAGTCTTGTCTAGTCTTGTCTAGTCTTGTCTAGTCTTGTCTAGTCTTGTCTAGTCTTGTCTAGTCTTGTCTAGTCTTGTCTAGTCTTGTCTAGTCTTGTCTAGTCTTGTCTAGTCTTGTCTAGTCTTGTCTAGTCTTGTCTAGTCTTGTCTAGTCTTGTCTAGTCTTGTCTAGTCTTGTCTAGTCTTGTCTAGTCTTGTCTAGTCTTGTCTAGTCTTGTCTAGTCTTGTCTAGTCTTGTCTAGTCTTGTCTAGTCTTGTCTAGTCTTGTCTAGTCTTGTCTAGTCTTGTCAGTTGTCTAGTCTTGTCTAGTCTTGTCTAGTCTTGTCTAGTCTTGTCTAGTCTTGTCTAGTCTTGTCTAGTCTTGTCTAGTCTTGTCTAGTCTTGTCTAGTCTTGTCTAGTCTTGTCTAGTCTTGTCTAGTCTTGTCTAGTCTTGTCTAGTCTTGTCTAGTCTTGTCTAGTCTTGTCTAGTCTTGTCTAGTCTTGTCAAGTCTTGTCAAGTCTTGTCTAGTCTTGTCTAGTCTTGTCTAGTCTTGTCTAGTCTTGTCTAGTCTTGTCTAGTCTTGTCTAGTCTTGTCTAGTCTAGTCTAGTCTTGTCTAGTCTTGTCTAGCCTTGTCTAGTCTTGTCTAGTCTTGTCTAGTCTTGTCTAGTCTTGTCTAGTCTTGTCTAGTCTTGTCTAGTCTTGTCTAGTCTTGTCCAGTCTTGTCCAGTCTTGTTCAGTCTTGTCTAGTCTTGTCTAGTCTTGTCTAGTCTTGTCTAGTCTTGTCTAGTCTTGTCTAGTCTTGTCTAGTCTTGTCTAGTCTTGTCTAGTCTTGTCTAGTCTTGTCTAGTCTTGTCTAGTCTTGTCTAGTCTTGTTCAGTCTTGTTCAGTCTTGTCTAGTCTTGTCTAGTCTTGTCTAGTCTTGTCTAGTCTTGTCTAGTCTTGTCTAGTCTTGTCTAGTCTTGTCTAGTCTTGTCTAGTCTTGTCTAGTATTGTTCAGTCTTGTCTAGTCTTGTCTAGTCTTGTCTAGTCTTGTCTAGTCTTGTCTAGTCTTGTCTAGTCTTGTCTAGTCTTGTTCAGTCTTGTCTAGTCTTGTCTAGTCTTGTCTAGTCTTGTCTAGTCTTGTCTAGTCTTGTCTAGTCTTGTCTAGTCTTGTCTAGTCTTGTCTAGTCTTGTCTAGTCTTGTCTAGTCTTGTCTAGTCTTGTCTAGTCTTGTCTAGTCTTGTCAAGTCTTGTCTAGTCTTGTCTAGTCTTGTCTAGTCTTGTCTAGTCTTGTCTAGTCTTGTCTAGTCTAGTCTAGTCTTGTCTAGTCTTGTCTAGTCTTGTCTAGTCTTGTCTAGTCTTGTCTAGTCTTGTCTAGTCTTGTCTAGTCTTGTCTAGTCTTGTCTAGTCTTGTCTAGTCTTGTCTAGTCTTGTCTAGTCTTGTCTAGTCTTGTCTAGTCTTGTCTAGTCTTGTCTAGTCTTGTCTAGTCTTGTCTAGTCTAGTCTTGTCTAGTCTTGTCTAGTCTTGTCTAGTCTTGTCTAGTCTTGTCTAGTCTTGTCTAGTCTTGTCTAGTCTTGTCTTGTCTTGTCTTGTCTTGTCTTGTCTTGTCTTGTCTAGTCTTGTCTAGTCTTGTCTAGTCTTGTCTAATCTTGTCTAGTCTTGTCTAGTCTTGTCTAGTCTTGTCTAGTCTTGTCTAGTCTTGTCTAGTCTTGTCTAGTCTTGTCTAGTCTTGTCTAGTCTTGTCTAGTCTTGTCTAGTCTTGTCTAGTATTGTCTAGTATTGTCTAGTATTGTCTAGTCTTGTCTAGTCTTGTCTAGTCTTGTCTAGTCTTGTCTAGTCTTGTCTAGTCTTGTCTAGGCTTGTCTAGTCTTGTCTAGTCTTGTCTAGTCTTGTCTAGTCTTGTCTAGTCTTGTCTAGTCTTGTCTAGTCTTGTCTAGTCTTGTCTAGTCTTGTCTAGTCTTGTCTAGTCTTGTCTAGTCTTGTCTAGTCTTGTCTAGTCTTGTCTAGTCTTCTCTAGTCTTCTCTAGTCTTCTCTAGTCTTCTCTAGTCTTCTCTAGTCTTCTCTAGTCTTGTCTAGTCTTGTCTAGTCTTGTCTAGTCTTGTCTAGTCTTGTCTAGTCTTGTCTAGTCTTGTCTAGTCTTGTCTAGTCTTGTCTAGTCTTGTCTAGTCTTGTCTAGTCTTGTCTAGTCTTGTCTAGTCTTGTCTAGTCTTGTCTAGTCTTGTCTTGTCTAGTCTTGTCTAGTCTTGTCTAGTCTTGTCTAGTCTTGTTCAGTCTTGTCTAGTCTTGTCTAGTCTTGTCTAGTCTTGTCTAGTCTTGTCTAGTCTTGTCTAGTCTTGTCTAGTCTAGTCTTGTCTAGTCTTGTCTAGTCTTGTCTAGTCTAGTCTTGTCTAGTCTTGTCTAGTCTTGTCTAGTCTTGTCTAGTCTTGTCTAGTCTTGTCTAGTCTTGTCTAGTCTTGTCTAGTCTTGTCTAGTCTTGTCTAGTCTTGTCTAGTCTTGTCTAGTCTTGTCTAGTCTTGTCTAGTCTTGTCTAGTCTTGTCTAGTCTTGTCTAGTCTTGTCTAGTCTTGTCTAGTCTTGTCTAGTCTAGTCTTGTCTAGTCTTGTCTAGTCTTGTCTAGTCTTGTCTAGTCTTGTCTAGTCTTGTCTAGTCTTGTCTAGTCTTGTCTTGTCTTGTCTTGTCTTGTCTTGTCTTGTCTAGTCTTGTCTAGTCTTGTCTAGTCTTGTCTAATCTTGTCTAGTCTTGTCTAGTCTTGTCTAGTCTTGTCTAGTCTTGTCTAGTCTTGTCTAGTCTTGTCTAGTCTTGTCTAGTCTTGTCTAGTCTTGTCTAGTCTTGTCTAGTCTTGTCTAGTCTTGTTCAGTCTTGTCTAGTCTTGTCTTGTCTAGTCTTGTCTAGTCTTGTCTAGTCTTGTCAAGTCTTGTCTAGTCTTGTCTTGTCTAGTCTTGTCTAGTCTTGTCTAGTCTTGTCTAGTCTTGTCTAGTCTTGTCTAGTCTTGTCTAGTCTTGTCTAGTCTTGTCTAGTCTTGTCTAGTCTTGTCTAGTCTTGTCTAGTCTTGTCTAGTCTTGTCTAGTCTTGTCTAGTCTTGTCTAGTCTTGTCTAGTCTTGTCTAGTCTTGTCTAGTCTTGTCTAGTCTTGTCTAGTCTTGTCTAGTCTTGTCTAGTCTTGTCTAGTCTTGTCTAGTCTAGTCTTGTCTAGTCTTGTCTAGTCTTGTCTAGTCTTGTCTAGTCTTGTCTTGTCTTGTCTTGTCTGTCTTGTCTTGTCTTGTCTTGTCTAGTCTTGTCTAGTCTTGTCTAATCTTGTCTAGTCTTGTCTAGTCTTGTCTAGTCTTGTCTAGTCTTGTCTAGTCTTGTCTAGTCTTGTCTAGTCTTGTCTAGTCTTGTCTAGTCTTGTCTAGTCTTGTCTAGTCTTGTCTAGTCTTGTCTAGTCTTGTCTAGTCTTGTCTAGTCTTGTCTAGTCTTGTCTAGTCTTGTCTAGTCTTGTCTAGTCTTGTCTAGTCTTGTCTAGTCTTGTCTAGTCTTGTCTAGTCTTGTCTAGTCTTGTCTAGTCTTGTCTAGTCTTGTCTAGTCTTGTCTAGTCTTGTCTAGTCTTGTCTAGTCTTGTCTAGTCTTGTCTAGTCTTGTCTAGTCTTGTCTAGTCTTGTCTAGTCTTGTCTAGTCTTGTCTAGTCTTGTCTAGTCTTGTCTAGTCTTGTCTAGTCTTGTCTAGTCTTGTCTAGTCTTGTCTAGTCTTGTCTAGTCTTGTCTAGTCTTGTCTAGTCTTGTCTAGTCTTGTCTAGTCTTGTCTAGTCTTGTCTAGTCTTGTCTAGTCTTGTCTAGTCTTGTCTAGTCTTGTCTAGTCTTGTCTAGTCTTGTCTAGTCTTGTCTAGTCTTGTCTAGTCTTGTCTAGTCTTGTCTAGTCTTGTCTAGTCTTGTCTAGTCTTGTCTAGTCTTGTCTAGTCTTGTCTAGTCTTGTCTAGTCTTGTCTAGTCTTGTCTAGTCTTGTCTAGTCTTGTCTAGTCTTGTCTAGTCTTGTCTAGTCTTGTCTAGTCTTGTCTAGTCTTGTCTAGTCTTGTCTAGTCTTGTCTAGTCTTGTCTAGTCTTGTCTAGTCTTGTCTAGTCTTGTCTAGTCTTGTCTAGTCTTGTCTAGTCTTGTCTAGTCTTGTCTAGTCTTGTCTAGTCTTGTCTAGTCTTGTCTAGTCTTGTCTAGTCTTGTCTAGTCTTGTCTAGTCTTGTCTAGTCTTGTCTAGTCTTGTCTAGTCTTGTCTAGTCTTGTCTAGTCTTGTCTAGTCTTGTCTAGTCTTGTCTAGTCTTGTCTAGTCTTGTCTAGTCTTGTCTAGTCTTGTCTAGTCTTGTCTAGTCTTGTCTAGTCTTGTCAAGTCTTGTCTAGTCTTGTCTAGTCTTGTCTTGTCTTGTCTTGTCTTGTCTTGTCTTGTCTTGTCTTGTCTTGTCTTGTCTAGTCTTGTCTAGTCTTGTCTAGTCTTGTCTAGCCTTGTCTTGACAAAGAAAATTTCTGGGCAACATGCGTTTCGTAGATGTTGGGTTTTTCCTAAACGCTGTTACCGTCCAAAAATGTTCCGCATAATTTTTGATTTAATACAATTTTACAAGTTTACTCAAATGAAATAGCGACTATTACAAAAGTTTTAAGAGCTCAATTATTGTGGAACGGAGGTAGTATTTATTATAAGGAATATTATTTTGTATTAACCAATAACAAGAGCAAGAGACTAACGCATGTGTGTGTTTTTTGTTGTAGACCTAACTAGCTTGAATGGAAGTATTTCTCAACGCTGGAGGAAATTACGGCGATGTTGCGCTTCGCTGAGGACATCAAGTGCTCAAAATGGCCCTGAGTCTTGCGGAGGTCCATTTTTAGATAATAAAGGTCCACACATTCTAGTCAATCTACCCCAAATGAATTCCTCTTTTCGGCCACTCACACCAAAGAGAAATAGCGTTCAAGAAGTAATTCGGTCGAAATTAAACCGGATTCATGTTGGTCTGAGAAAACGACGTGCATTATCTGTACAAGAAGTTTTTCATAATCCAACACATGATCAACCAACGTTTTATGTACCATCGCCTAATGATAAATCTAACCAATATGGCTGTAAGTCGCTCCCTATAATTGATTCTGATGATTTGCCTGGAAAAGAAAGTGATACACATCGCAGTAGACCGCGCTCAAGATACAAAGATATAGATGCAAGAGACACTCTAAGTCACGACCACGGTTATCATAGTTATGAAACGCAAGCTTATGATTCACTGCCTTTTGAACCCGAACCAGATTACGACGAGACTGTCTGGAATCACCCACAACATTCTTGTCAAAGACGATGGTCAATCGTTGATGGATTAATTAGATTTGCATCACAACAACCGAAAGTTCAACCAATAACTTTGGATTCCGGTCCTCCATCTATGATTCTGCATGATTCGAAGCACACCAATATAGTAACTATTAAAAATAAAATCCCTAAAGCTAGACTTACGCAAAGTAAGCATCAAGGAAGAGCTCGCTCGCATTCTCCAGCTAAAAATAAGACTTACAATGAAAAAGATACAAAAGCAATAGGATGTACAAACAAAGATGACATTAGAAAGAATTCTAGAGCTAAAGTTATTACTTCCAAAAATAATTATGGTTATACAAGTTTAGAACAAAAAACTAATGATGAGGATAATATCGATCATGACCGTCTAAAAAAGCAGCAAAGGCAGGTATGTAAATTGTTAGATACTACAATTTTCATATAAATTTAATTTTCACACATGTTTAAATTACGTATTTAGTATTGCATAAACCCATTTTTAAAAAATGACTAAAGAATAGTTGTATTACTATATATCAAATAAATATCTTGCTTTGGTCATTATGATCATCTATAATTGATTGCTTTTAACTGTTAAAGAAATGAATAACTTTTATCTGCCTAGAGGCAAGTCTAGTCTAGTCTTGTTTTGTCTAGACTATTAAAGTGTGTCAGAGGTACCGACTAATCTCGATAATACGACACATATGGGATCAGACAACTGCCGGATTATCAGAAAGTGTGGTGGGAGGGTAGAGCGCGAGCGGTCTCCAGACCGCCGGATCACTGAACGTGTCGTTCTATTAACCAAAGGCCGAATTACCGAAATTATACTGTATTATTAAAAAAGAAATATTTTTTATTTTAATTTATTATTTTCCGTAACCATTTCGTTAGTCTTTTTTCAAATAGGTTTATGAAATGGAAATTACATTGCTTACAGTTTCCAATGTTTTTTTTGACATTTTGTAGCAAAGAATTGATTCCACAAAAGAAAGCACGAAAAAAAAACATTGGAAACAAAATATTTAGTATTAGTTACTGATTTCATCCATTATCGAAATTTAATTTCTGAAAACTAATGGATAATTAGTTTGTCCTGAGCAATATCAATAAACACAGAAAATATGTTTCAAAATAATTAATAAAAGAAGTTATATTAAAATAAAAAGTTATATGATATAGTTATAAGTTTTTCTTAATTTTTGATAGTTGTCTTTTTGTGTCTAGTTTTGTCTTGTCTAGTCTTGTCTAGTCTTGTCTAGTCTTGTCTAGTCTTGTCTAGTCTTGTCTAGTCTTGTCTAGTCTTGTCTAGTCTTGTCTAGTCTTGTCTAGTCTTGTCTAGTCTTGTCTAGTCTTGTCTAGTCTTGTCTAGTCTTGTCTAGTCTTGTCTAGTCTTGTCTAGTCTTGTCTAGTCTTGTCTAGTCTTGTCTAGTCTTGTCTAGTCTTGTCTAGTCTTGTCTAGTCTTGTCTAGTCTTGTCTAGTCTTGTCTAGTCTTGTCTAGTCTTGTCTAGTCTTGTCTAGTCTTGTCTAGTCTCGTCTAGTCTCGTCTAGTCTTGTCTAGTCTTGTCTAGTCTTGTCTAGTCTTGTCTAGTCTTGTCTAGTCTTGTCTGGTCTTGTCTGGTCTTGTCTGGTCTTGTCTAGTCTTGTCTAGTCTTGTCCAGTCTTGTCCAGTCTTGTCCAGTCTTGTCCAGTCTTGTCCAGTCTTGTCCAGTCTTGTCCAGTCTTGTCCAGTCTTGTCCAGTCTTGTCCAGTCTTGTCCAGTCTTGTCCAGTCTTGTCCAGTCTTGTCCAGTCTTGTCCAGTCTTGTCCAGTCTTGTCCAGTCTTGTCCAGTCTTGTCCAGTCTTGTCCAGTCTTGTCTAGTCTTGTCTAGTCTTGTTTAGTCTTGTCTAGTCTTGTCTAGTCTTGTCCAGTCTTGTCCAGTCTTGTCCAGTCTTGTCCAGTCTTGTCGAGTCTTGTCCAGTCTTGTCCAGTCTTGTCCAGTCTTGTCCAGTCTTGTCCAGTCTTGTCCAGTCATGTCCAGTTTTGTCCAGTTTTGTCCAGTCTTGTCCAGTCTTGTCCAGTCTTGTCAAGTCTTGTCCAGTCCTGTCCAGTCTTGTCCAGTCTTGTCCAGTCTTGTGCAGTCTTGTCCAGTCTTGTCCAGGCTTGTCCAGTCTTGTCCAGTCTTGTCCAGTCTTGTCCAGTCTTGTCCAGACTTGTCCAGTCTTGTCCAGTCTTGTCCAGTCTTGTCCAGTCTTGTCCAGTCTTGTCGAGTCTTGTCTAGTCTTGTCTAGTCTTCTCTAGTCTTCTCTAGTCTTCTCTAGTCTTCTCTAGTCTTCTCTAGTCTTGTCTTGTCAGGAAAAAGGACGTTTTTTTTGTTAAAAAGGACGATAACTCGGAAAAACTAAGAATCGACTGTGAACTAGATTTAGGAAAGTTAGAATAGCAAAATGTAGATTTAACCAATAGCTCAGTCGATATAGGGTCCACACTATTAAATATTTTAAGTTTAAATATAAATAGTGTTGTGGGCCATATTGCTCAATTTCTTAATTTAGTTGCTGAAACTACATCAGATATTATTGTTCTCGTTGAAACTTGGTTAAAACCTTCCATAGAAAATAGTATTTTTTCACTAGATGATTATATTCCAATAAGGAGAGATCGCATTTTAAAGCACACTGATAGTGGTCGTTATATACAGGGTGGTGGAGTTGCTTGTCTTATTCATAAATCTCTAAAAACAAAGGTTTTACATATTTCTACCTCAAACCATTTAAACGAACCAGAATTTCTTATGCTTGATGTGACTTTAGCGACTGGTGCTTATCTTTTGCTGTCTTGCATTTACAGAAGGCCTAAGGGTCTATTTTTTGATACCCTAAATTTGGTTAAATCTCATTAAAAATATATCTGTGTTTATGTACCATATTATGGTATGTATTTAAGTAATCATTAGTAATTAATTTAATCATAAATTAGTATTTATGTAATCATTTATGAATTACCATTTATTTATCATATTATCATTTTTTGTTATTGTTATTTTGTTATATCATATTTTGTTATCTTTGGGAGACCTGTAAGACTAACAAATGTTAAAAATGATACCTATATTGTATTTATATTGTATTCTTAAATTGCCATTTGGCCATACGCCTTGGCATAAATAAACTAAATCAATCAATCAATCTCTAGTCTTCTCTAGTCTTCTCTCGTCTTCTCTCGTCTTCTCTCGTCTTGTCTAGTCTTGTCTAGTCTTGTTTTTTTTTTTTTGGGGGGGGGGGGGACGTAGCACTTTCGTTAACTTGACAAGTGGTCCCCCTGGAATGCTCCCTGTATCCCTCGGAATCGCAAAAGCATTTCTTCAAGGGAGGGCTGTTCTAATATTTCGTTCTCACTAGTTGTTTATTCCTTCTTCTTTCTTCCTCTTCCTTTTTATCAATAATTTTCTTCATACCCTTTTCTACAACCTTCTAGTCTTTATCACTCCTCAGCATGATTGCCGTCATGTTCGTGTTGGTTAAGGTCTCTCCTATGTGTAGCTCCAACTCAAGTCTTTCGCTTGTCCATCGGGAACAGTAGAAAGCGGTATGTTCCACTGTGTCTGCCTCCCCACAGTAGGTGCAGTCTTCCGATTCCTGTAGATGGAACCGTTTGAGGTAGGCTGCAAAACAGCCGTGGCCACCCAGAATTTGTGTGATGTGGTATCCCACCCCTCCATGTTTCCTGTTTGTCCACTTTATTATATCCGGTATCAGTTTTTTGGTCCACTTTTTTGCGATGTTTTCGACATGTTTGGTCATTCTCATATTGTGGTCAAAATAGATTTTTAGATACTTGAGAACTTTAATGGTGCTAATCATTATTCAGTCGATCTGTATGGTTATCTCCTTTTACTTGCTCCGACCCACTAGCAGTACGCATTCCGTTTTCTGGGGGGCTAACTGGAGCTTTTTCTTCTTCATTTCCTTTTGGATTTCAAGGATTGCGGCATTTATTTTACCTTCTAGTGATGTCCCTGTTCGCCCGCAGGCAACTACAGCTAGGTCGTCGGCATATCCTACAAGGGTCACTCCCTGCGGCACTTCCACGTTTATTACGCTGTCGTAGTGAATGTTCCACAGCAATGGACCGAGTATGGACCCCTGTGGTACACCGCATGTCACCTCGGTTGAGTGTTTATGTCCTATCAGCATTGTTCTGTTGGTGAAGTAACTGCATATCAATTCTATGAGGTATGTGGAAATGTTTCTTGCTTTAAGGTCATCTACGATACCCTTCCAAGACGCGATATTGAAGGCGTGTTGTACGTCTAGCGTAACCATTGCGCTTAAATCCTTTTTCGTCTCTCTTGCCTTGTTTTTAATTATTTGCATTGCATCTATGGTGAAGCGCCCCTTTCTAAAACCGAACTGCATGCCGGCTAAACCTCCTGTTTGCTCGAGCTCTTCATTGAGTCTTCGGTAGATTAATTGTTCCAGCAGTTTGCCGGTAGTATTTAGCATACTTAAGGGACGGTAGCTTTGCACCCCATTTTTTTTAGGTTTTTCCTGCAGAACTAGTCTCGATTCCTTCCATATTTTTGGAAACTCTCTTCTGCTCAATAGTCATTTATATACATAGTTCATGTTATATACGTCCAGGCAGTATTGCGGTTGTCTGAGCGCTGTCAACTTGATTAGTTCCGCCGGGATGCAGTCCGGTCCGGGTGCCTTTCCCAATTTCAATTTGCTTGCTGCTACTTTTAGTTCATCTACGGTGAAATATGTGGGCTCAGCTTTCGGCAGACCAGCCAGCTCCTTTTCCCATTGCAGTACGGGGTTTTTCGGGAATAGTTTGTTGGCTCCCTCTACCATCTGCTCTTCTGTAAGGAAGGTCTTTGGTGCCACATTCATTGTTTTGCATACTATTCTATAGCCCTCTCCCCATATATTGTGGTCTATCTCGTCGCAGACCTTCTTCCATGCTTTCTTCTTAGCATCTAGTATGGCCTGCTTAAGAGAGTTTCTGTGCTCATGGTATTCGCTTAGATATTTTTTCCTTTGTTCTATGGTTGGGTTTGGATTTGCATTTGTTCTTGTGGTTTTCCTTCTTCTAGCTAAAAATCGCCAAATCGAAGTTATGAAATTTGTTCGAGTTAAAATTTCCACACTGTATGGAAATCCTACGATTAGTTTAGGAGAATTACAGCGATGGTTTCAAGATAATTCAGCATTACCAGAAAATCTCCAGAAGGTATTTGTGACAGATTCCAAGATTTCAGGAAAAGACGCAGCTTTTCGTTTTGTCAAATAAATACCTGCTAGAGTTAGCTCGGCATAAAAATATCTTACATGCAGACGCTACCTACAAACTTATCTGACAAGGGTACCCAGTCCTTATTGTAGGGACCACAAATAGTGCTTTATGCTTAGCTGTTCCTACTACAGAGCAAAAGGATGACTTTAAACTGATTTTTAAAAACATAAAGGATTATATCCAGTTACTATTCGACAGTGCTTTCATCCCAACGATTTTGCTTGCTAACGCGCCAAAAAGCATTCAAAACGCTTTTAATGAAGAATTCAAAGATACTAAGGTCCGTATGTACTGGGCACATGCAAAAAGAAATATACAATCTAAAGTAGAAAGCCTTGTAAAGAAAGCTGCCCAGAAACAAATTTTGGCAGATATAGATATTCTAGGAGCGCCTCCTCAAGTCATGATTCTTTTACGAATTTCAGGAACTGGGTGGGATTCAAGGACTGCAACTCCTCTGCGTTCAAGCAGTGGGCCCCCAGGTACATTTGACTCTTGCGAAGCAGTGCTCCGCAGTCTTTGAGCAGATGGGGGTTTCCTCTGCTGAACCACAGAATCTGCATCTGTCATCTTCCTCTAGGCAGTGTCCCGTCAGGAAAGATTATCAGGAAAGCATGCCAGGAAAGCATTACTTTGGATTGTCTCAACCCTGGAAGTTCTTGCGAGGTTTTCAACCATGGTTCTCTTATTTTTTCATCTAAACTTTTGTGGATGGTGTTCACACTCATACTGGATTACTGGATCCCTTGTTTGCTAGGTGTTCGGCTTCTTCGTTTCCGTCTATACCAGTGTGTCCTGGTATCCAGTTTAGCGTTACTTTATTTTCTCTGTCAAACTTGTTTAGCTTTCCCACACAGTCCCATACCAGTTTGGATCTGATGGTGTATGAACTATTGACCTTGATGGCTACTTGGCTGTCTGACAGGATAGCAATGCGTTTTTTGCGATAAATCCTGTCGAGGTTGAATTGTGCACATCTTTCGATTGCGTGTACCTCTGCTTGGAAGATACTTTGGAATGTTCCCATGGATTAGAAGTATTTGGTACCGGGTCTAACCACTCCTGCACCAGTACCTTCCTTTATCTTCGAACCATCTGTATACCCCTTGATAGCATTTTGCCCTATGCGGTATGCTGATGATTCATCGCTCCAATCGGCTTTACTACTACACATTGCTGTGTAGTTTTTCTCGAAATGGTATTTGCTTACCATTTCGTCTTTTGGTGGGGATCTTGTCAGCGAGGCTATTCCGGCCTCTGCTCCCGATTATATTACAATCGCCGATCTGGCGACCCTCTCCTTGACAATCAGATCCAGCAGCAGTTCCATTGCTGCTGACGGGCACGTGCGGGTTTGCCAACTCCAAACCTATTTTATTCCAAACCTATTCCATAGAAGTTTGCTATCTAGTATGATACCCAGATACCTAATCTCCTGATTGTATTCTACTACCCTCCCATCTAACAGTATGGGCTGAAGTTTAGTTTTCTCTTTGTAGTAAATGTTATCACCGTGGTTTTGCTCGGATTGAGTCTCAGTCCCATTGTTTGACACCATCTGCTAGTTACTTTGAGGCCTCTCTGTAGGATTTCACAGAGCGTTCCCTCAAACTTCTCTTTGGCTATGATGACTATGTCATCGGCGTAAGCTTGACATTTGATGTCTAGGTCGTTCAGCCTAGCCAGTAATTCATCAACTACCAGGCTCCACCTCAGTGGTGATAGCAGAACTCGCTGTGGGGACCCTCGAGTTGTGGAGATCTTGATGGTGTCTCTGCGCACTTGTGTGTCTCTACGATGGTGTCACTGTGTCGTTCTGGATCTCAGCATTTCTCCCATCCACTTTGAGATAGTGATGTCAATATTCCTTCTTTCGAGAGGCGCGTTGACAGACTCGAGCGAGGTGTTGTCAAAGGCTCCTTCAATATCCAAGAAGGCACATATCGCTACTTCCTTTGTCTCTAGTTTCTATTTTATTCGTTAGCTGCTACAGGGCCGTTTCTGTGGATTTGCCTGCTCTGTATGCATGCTGAACATTGTGTAGTGGTGCACCTACCAGCACTATTGTTCTAAGGTAATTATCAATTACCCCATTGTCTTTAACATAAAATATGTTAGACTAATGGGTCTAAATGACTTTGGTTGAGTGGTGTCTTTCTTCCCCACCTTCGGTATGAATACCACGTTAGCCCTTCTCAATAGCTCCGGTATGTATCCGAGCGCTACTTCTACTTCTAAAGATTTTTAGAAGTTACGGCATTAGTTCTCTCCCTCCTTTTTGTAGGAAGGCGGGAATTTGTCCGTGCACACCTTGGGCCTTAAATGGGGAAATCTGATTCGGTTGTCCGTACAGATGGACGCGGCCCACCTCAGTCAGCCCGACTTCGTCTCCGTGGTTGCATCAAGCCCTCGGTCTCTTTTTATTTTCTACCCGCCGGAAAATAGGTTTCTAGTACGAGGAAAGCTCTCTTCTCTTCGTCCTCCGTGTAGCTCCCATCCGGTCTCTTGAGAGTGGCTATTATTTCCACTCTATCATTCACTAGTGCTTTGTGCGTATCTTTGTAAGTACTAGTATCAGAAATTGGAAATACATCTGCAATAATATCACAATAAATGGGTTCACAAAATGTGCAAATGTATTTAGATGTCACACTTTTCAAATCGTCAAATCTATATTTGAAATTAGGAAAGGAAAATTTGATTTGTCACAAAGTGTATTTAGTTTTTAACGTAGAAAAGCAAATATAATTAATACCAAAGAAGGAAGTATTTGCAAATGTTGTAGTATTTTCTAATTCTGAATTTTTTTTCTTTTGAGATCAACAAAGTGCTCAAAACATTGTAAGTTAACAACCATATATAAATATATATATATATATATATATATATATATATATATATATATATATACACATTATATATATATATATATATATATATATACATATATATCTATATATATATATATATATATATATATATATATATATATATATATATATATATATATATATATATGTATATATGTGTTGTATTGTTTTCTCGGGGATTCCGCGTTGATGCTGAGGGTTGGCTCTGAAAAGAACCGGATTATCGACGTTTCGGCGAACTAACATTCGCCATTCTCAAGAGATATATGCGTCCGTACGGGTCAACCGTTCGACGCATACGACGGTTGACGGTTATATATATATATATATATATATATATATATATATATATATATATATATATATATATATATATATGACATCCAACGCGTGCGGTTGTATTCAGTTAGTGGAAAGTGTGAGTGAATTATTATTATAAAGTGTATTTCGAAAGCTTTTTTTCTATAATACCCTTTATTATTATCAGAGAATAGTATCGAATTATTAAAATTATTAAAATTTCCCGAGAACTTAGATCGAACATCCCGTCGACAAAACAGTTTGAAATATTAACTGGGTTCCTACAAAGTGAAAATTTCGGTGAATTTATATCTGAAATTGTACAAAAAGAAGTACAACCGCTGCTTACTGTCATCTCGGAACTATCTAAACAAATAGAAGTGTTAAGTGAAGATAAGAAGGAAATCTCAACCCAGCAAACTATTGTTGAGAAGGAAACTGCTAGTATACCCAAAAATAGATCCCAAGAAGGAGATTCGGCATTGGAACTTGACGATAACAGTGACAACACTCCGCGCTATCAAGACAAAAAAGCGAATTCGATCGAGATTGGTGAGGGCACCACAAAAAATCTATACAATCAACCGCAGATAGATATATCTACTCGAAATAATAAAATCAATGGAAATATATCACAAGATCAACCATCGGCATAGGAAAACGACATAGGAAAAAACGGTACAGCGACATAGGAAAAGGGATACACGGAAATCTAGTGTAATTCATGGAACTAATGATGACGTAACTGAGATAAAAGCAGCAATGCGCTATAAACATCTCCATGTTTACAAGCTAGACCCCCAATTAAGTGAGGAAGATATTACCACATATCTCTCAAATAAAAATATTGATCAGGTGATTTGTAAAAAGTTGCAGTCAAGGCGTCCGGACGAGTACTCGTCATTTAAGGTGACAGTACCTTTTGATGATTTCGAAAAGGTGAAAAGCCCAGATATTTGGCCACGTCATGCCTGCATCAATGATTTTTTATTAAGATTAGAAAGGGCCCCAGCGAAAATGCTAAAATAAATATAAAATCCCCAACAGATACTCAAATAATCAAGGAAGCTGAGAACTATCTCTTGAAACATTTAAAACAAAACCAACAGGTGTCCAACAGCGCATCAAAATCTGAGATGTGTTCAATTTACTATTAAAATGTAAGAGGTTTGAACTCTAAGACTGATAACTTTTATTGTAACTCCTGTAGCTCTGATTTTGATATTATTCTGCTGAGTGAAACGTGGCTTAATGATTATGTATTCGATTTTGAATTACTTCCGTCTAATTATCAGATAGTGCGCTGCGACCGCAAATTTAAGCAAGTTAGTCGAACTAGAGGTGGAGGAGTGTTAGTAGCATTTAGTGATAAAATCAAGATCACACCAGTGGATATTTCTAGGCTTATTAATATTGTTCCCCTCGTTGATATTGTATTATGCAAGTGCTTCATCGGCTCACTGAAGCTTATTATTGGTGTAGTTTACATACCCCCTGATATTCCAAATGAAGATTTCGAAACTTTCATGTCCGCCTTGGAAACACTCCTTGTTGATCATCAGTTAATTATTGTTGGCGATTTTAACATTCCTGATGTTTCAAGAGCTGGTACTCCAGCTTCGAATAAATCTCACTGTTTGCAACAATTTAACAATGCCCTCGACATTACCCAATATAATAACGTCAGTAACTTAAGCAATAATTTGTTAGATTTAGTGCTAGCCAATATAAATCACAATTTGTCTGTTTTACACTCCATATCTCCCCTAGTTAAGGAAGATAATTATCATCCTGCGCTAGACATTAATATATGTATTCTCGAATCACATCATTTTTGTTCGTTTCCGTCTAATAGCCAAATGGCGTATAATTTTCGTAAATCTAATTTAATGTTATTGTATCAATCCCTTTGCGATATTGATTGGTTATCTTCATTGGAACAGTATAATAACATCAATGATGCTGTTAATTCCTTTTATACCACATTATATTAATGCTTGGATGAGTTTGTGCCTAAGAAAGCTTACTCTGTTTCAAAGTATCCTATATGGTATTCCCCTGAAATTAGGTCTCTCTTACGATTAAAAGAAAAATATAGGAAGCAATGGTCAAGAACTGGTGATCGCCTATTTTATGACAAATACAGTCAACTACGCAGACAAAGTAAAGCTAAAATTGCGAATTGCTATAAAACTTATATCCTTAGGATGGAAAGCAATATTAAGAAAAATCCAACTGACGTGTGGAAATATTTAAATAACAAGCGTGGTAACTCAAGAATTCCTGGTACGCTTCTTAATGAAGATTCCGAGTTTTCTGAGCCTTACACCATAGTTAACGCTTTTGCTGCCTTTTTCTCGTCAACAAAAGTTCGTTCTCTTCAATTGATGCTACTGCTCCTACTGAATAAATATTGAATAATAATTAAATAACATTGTTCCTTTTAACTTTCCTGAAGTTAATGAAGAGGACCTTCTACTAATTATGTCCCAATTATCTAATAAATTTACAGCTGGTGATGATTCTATACCTTCATTTTTAGTACGTGATTGTAGGTTTGTTTTCGCTCAACCCCTAATGATTCTTTTTAATCTATCCATTAAAACTTGCACATTCCCGAATAGGTGGAAACGCGCTCGCATCTCACCAGTCTTCAAGAATGGCGACAAGTCTTGTATCTCCAACTATAGGCCGATATCCATTTTATCCAACTTTGCCAAAGTTTTTGAAATTTTCCTCTACCGTGTTATTTATAATAAAGTAAAAAGTTTTATTTCTCCTAAACAACATGGCTTGCAACATGCCCAGCAAATGGTCGTTCCACATGTACTAATTTAGCAACATTTGCACAATACGAATCGGAAGAAATTAATAACCGCGGACATGTTGATGTGATATATACTGATTTATCTAAAGCTTTCGACAAGATTCAATAAAACCTTATTTTACAAAAACTTTACAACCTAGGCTTAAACCGTGAAGCTTTAGCACTACTTAAGTCCTATTTAGAAAATAGAGTTTGTTACGTATACTATAATGGGTTCGTATCAACTGAATTTCTAGCAACATCGGCTGCCCCCCAAGGCTCTAACTTGGGTCCCTTATTATTCATTACCTTCATTAATGACCTACTGTCCACGATATCGTGTCCCGTATTAGCATTTGCTGATGACATAAAATTATATAAATCGATTAAGTGCCATGGGGATATGTTACACTTACAAAATAACATGGAATCATTTGTGAGATGGTGTGTTAAACACAAATTATTACTTAATACCACCAAGTGTTGTTATGCTTCGTACTCAAAAACTCTTTCTCCAATACAAACTACCTATACAATTGATGGTAGCCCTATTGCCAAGAAGGAAATAATGAATGATCTCGGTGTCATATTTGATTCTCGCCTAACATTTCTCGACCACCTCGATAGCGTGTGCTCCTCTGCATCGAAGTCCTTAGGATTTGTAATGCGCGTTAGTTGCAACTTCACCGATACTAACCTAATGAAGCAACTTTTTTGTACATACGTCCTCTGCAAACTGGAGTACGCTATTCTCATGTGGTATCCTTTATATACATTACACGCGTTCAAACTTGACAGAATTCATAGACGTTTTTTGAAATACCTGTCCTACAGACTTGATGGAGTTTATCCTGAGATAGGAACTAGTCTCAAACAATTGTTAATTAGACATAACATGGTTTCTCTAGAAGACAGAAGGAGTCATTGCTGTGCACAATATACCTCTAAGCTCTTGCATAGTCAGATAGACTGTTCATTTCTCTTGGGCAAAATTCCAATCAATATTCCCAGATCTTCGTCTAGATCTACCGCCAGTTTTCGTCTGCCGATTCCAAGGACTAACGTACTACGTAGAGCACCTATCTTCGTAATGTGTAAAGCTGCTAACGAAGCATCTCAGGATATATTTTAAGACTAATGTTTATATACTTATTTACTTGTTCTCTGTAATCATTTTTACTGTTTTGTATATTGATATTTATTAATTGTATTACTTGTATGGGTTTACACCATTTGTTTATGTATTCATAATTATATATATATATATATATATATATATATATATATATATATATATATATATATATATATATACATATATATATATATTATTATTGTTCTGACATTGGGGTTCGCTCTGTTGGACAATAAAGTATTATTATTATATATATAACACACCATAATGATAAATCTGTAGCCCAGGTTCTCTATGGGGAACCTATGTCCTGCAGGTTAGACAGTGACCCACACAGATTTTTTAGTGACCCAGGCGTTGATTTTAGAACTTATTATTATATTATTTTATTATTATTATTATATTATTATATTATTTTTATTATTATTATTTCCTTATTAAAGTTTCTCAACCACAAAGGTATGAATATATTAAATATATCAAAAATAAATTTGTTCTCCAATTATTGTATTTTAAATATGTTTATCTACTCGCAAACCAAAATAAACACATTGATAAGTAAATAATTGTATGTTAAGGATGCCATTATTATAATGGTGTATAAAAGTATCCAAATCGTGCATAAAAGTCCAATATAAATCAAATGGAGTTTCATTATTAAACGATTTCTGTTTGTTATCACTTTGGCAACAACTCGCGTCACTAAACCAAAAACATATTCGTAGTGAAAATACATTTTCTGACGTATATTAAAATTGATTTAATTTTTTTTATTGAAGAAGTGGACCGAGACTCTTCAGTCTGAATTTGTCTGGTTCTAACATTCAATATCTTAAGCAGAATATTCCATACCCTCTAATTGGATTTCATTGTATAATAACATCAGAAATTTGTATGGCCTTTTTTTGACTTCAGCCTTTATTTTTTGCTCTCCATTTCCAAAGTAGAAGTAAAACAAGAAGGAAACTTGAATTTCGTAAAAGCCTTTAAAAGTGAGAATGTCTTCTAGAACGTCGAAAAGTAGTCTTTGACCTATCTCCTCTTTTTCAAGTGATGCCACTGAACTGGTGTCCCACGAGCTAGTACGAAAAATATAATGAACTAAATTTGACCCACTACTCAAAAAGGTTCGCCATCGCTGCTCTAGCCAATTTATCTATTTCGTCAATTACACACAACTCTTCTAAAACGTTCTTAAATTGTCAATGTCCGTTGGCATTTGCTCTAATTTTTTTTTTCTTAATAAACTATTTGCATCAAAACTTGCATCTATCAAACAAAGATATATTTAGTATATTTTAGCACTAAATTAAATAGCAACATATATTGTTAGTAATTTTACAAATATTCGTTTTTTAGTATTTAGATCCATTACAAATTATGTCTACATATAAAATAATTTCAGGAATGGCTTGAGGGACTTGAAGATGTTAAGGAGGAAGAAGATGAGGAAAGCAAATTCTGCACATTGCCAAGAGGTGGAACCAGTTCGTTTACCATAAAGCAAGTAGCTTTTCAAAAAGGCCAGGGTTTTAAAGCCCTTGGATTTAGCATTGTAGGTGGAAAAGATTCGCCTAAAGGTAACATGGGTATCTATGTTAAAACCGTTTTTCCTAATGGACAGGCATCTCACGACGGTACATTAAGAGAAGGTAATTGATGATTTATGCAATTTCATTCTGTTGTACAGCAAAGGTTTTTAAAATAACTCTATAGCACGTTTTTATCGACAACCTTGCTGTTAATTAACAATTACTCGTTTTAAAAATTACCTTCTACAAGAATTCATTTCAATCGTTTGAACGCTAAAGATATTTACTAGATTCCATACTTTTGCTTAACCTGTGTATAATTTTTTACTTAAATAGTATATAATATAGTATAAAATTATTTACTTTATATTAAAATAAAAAAAAAATTTTACAATATAATCTTGATAATCCGACATATGGGACCAGACAACCTCCGGATTATAAAAAAAATCCGGATTATCAGGATTAAAACAATGTACAATTTTATTTCAGAAAGAATAAAATATGTATGTATACTTAAACGTTTACATACATAAAGTATGTACAAACTTAGTAAGACAAACGAAGTATGACAATTGTAGAGTGGAGTTATCTTGGTCACAATCGTCAATCAAGTTTACATAGCTATTTTAACTCTGAAAACTTCATGCAGGATGTCTTGACCAGACCTTTTTCCAAGAACACTGGATGGTGTTGATTTTGACTTTAATTTTTCGGTCCGCGAGGTTAATATGCGGCGCGGGGGGTAAACAACACGTGTTTCCCCAGAGCGCCGGATTACGGAACGTGCCGGATAATCAAGATTATACCGTATAAATAAAACCTAACAATATAGAAAAAGTAAATGTTTATAAGCGTATTTATAGGTTAGATTATAATAAATAAGCTTAAAAACTTTTACTTTTCTATTAAAAATATACTGTATTATTTATGTAATGTCTCATAATTCTAATAATAAATGTACGAATTTTAGGTGATGAAATCTTGGCAGTAAATGGTAAACCAATGCACGGTGCTTCACATCAAGAAGCAATTTCCGTTTTCAAACAAATCAAGAGTGGACAAGTGCTTTTACATATAGGTAGACGTCTCTCCAAGAAATGCCGAGAGAAAATCACTCCAGTCCTTTAAATATAGATTTGTTCTGATATTCCCATATGATATATTTGTATTCCAAAGATTGTAATCACATCTATAAAATATTATATAAACATACTTTTTATACTTT
Organism: Phosphuga atrata; assembly: GCA_944588485.1. Classification (NCBI taxonomy): domain Eukaryota; kingdom Metazoa; phylum Arthropoda; class Insecta; order Coleoptera; family Silphidae; genus Phosphuga; species Phosphuga atrata. Next base: position 1,370,468 of record OX155909.1, read on the forward strand.
TCATACTTTTTATAGATGCATAGGTCCCGAAAAACTAAGATTGATTGTTTGTGTCCGTAAAAGCCTTAAATCCAACATCTCTTTGAACTCGAAACCGTTTGCTTACCCAAATAGGAGAACGTTTAGACCAGGGGTGAGCAAACTTATCACCTACAAATTTAAAGTAGTTAAAAACATTAACCATTGTCAGTATCAGTATCTCTGTTAAGCAACCTCGAAACACCTCAATGGAACGTGCCACGGGTTTTTTTAGGGAAGCTGCTGATAATTTTTTTATGACTTTTGCACAAGTGATAGAACACCAAATAGATGCTTAAAGATATTTAATGTTGATGAAAGTGATTTTTCCAAATTACAAAGAAAATGTGGAAAAATAGTAGACCATACAGGAAAAAAATTAGAAAGGTGGTTAGTGGTGAAAGAACCAACAAAACTTTAGTTTGCCGTTTGTTTGTTCCGCCGCTGTTTTTTTAGAGGCATTTAATTTGGCATGCACAAATGGAGTAATACTTCTACACTTACCAGGGCACATCACACAAAGACTACAAGCTCTGGATGTTGGTGTTTTATGGCCCATGCAACTTTCTATGATCAAAGTCTTGGCCAGTGGCTGACGAATAATGCAGGCCAATCCATTACTTAATATGAAATATTTAAATGAATTGATAAATTTACCATGTTTTAATAACACTTAACATACTGAATTTAACAATACAGTGTAAGTATGGACTTCCACGTAGTAACGGTCACAACCATCCTATTGATAAAATATGTGAGCTAATTACTACTACTTATTATAGAGCAGGAAATGCAGTGAATGCTTTTAAAAGTATTGGTTGATGTCAATGAAATCCCTCGTATTCGGTGATGCGGATTTTGTCTGGTAATCTTTTAAGGAATAAGGAAATTGAACCAGTTGAATAGATTTCAAACAGCAATACATTTTTTTTCCGAGAAAGATTGCACATGCTGAAGTTAAACTTCCTCAGGTTGCAATTGAATCCAATACTGAGGGCACAGATGAAGCAAAGGAAAATTTTGAACCTATTTCTTCCTTAAATGTTTATATTGTTGAAATATTACCAATTTTCAGACTCTTACGGAGAGGCAGGTAGTAAGATTGGCGCCAAGAACAAGAAATTGCAAAATGTAAAGGATATCTCTAAAAGAGGGTATACTAAACGTAATTGTGACCAACCGGCAACCTCAACCGCTCCAGACATTGCAATATCCTTAAATGTTTGAAGAATGTTCTGCATGAAAAGTTTCTGCTTCTGCACGTTTGGAAAACATGATCCAATGCGTAACGTGCAAAATATGGGTGCATGAATCTTGTGGCGGGGTTTTGAAAGAAAATAAGATTAATTGTCCAAGATGGTAATTTTATTAAGATATGTCATATTTATTTTGTATATTTATGCTTTTTTAATATTTTGAAATATTTCTTCTTCTTCTTCTTGATTTAAGACTTTGTCCTGTATTGTACTGCTGTCTACCCCTCTTGCGATCCGGACGACCAGGACTCCTGCCATCATTTGGGCGGGCGGCCTGGTGGCTTCTGCTTTGTGGCCTTCCCTCTTTTGCCCACTTGGCAATTCTATCCTGGTTCATCCTGTCTACGTGGTCTCTCCAGTGCCTTCCCCGGGATCTGGCCCATCTGAGAACAGTTTGTAATTCATCTCTTATGGCGCTACTTCTTATTTGATCCCGTAGTGTTACGCCTTTTATTGCTCTCAGCGTTTTCATTTCGGTGCTTCTCAAGAGTTTCTTAGTTTTTGATGTTACGGCTCGGGTCTCGGCAGCGTATGTTAGGATAGGTCTTACACAGGTTTTATATATCCCTATCTTGCATTCTGTCGTCATATATTTGTTTTTCCATATCAGGTCTCTTAGGCTACCGGAAATGAATGATGCTTTGATGCAGTTCGCTCTTACTTCCTCAATGAGGTTTCTGCTGTCGATATTTGCGACCCTAGGTAGTTGAATTTCATGACCGGTTCTATCGTTTTATTGTCCACCATAAGTTTGCACCTAATAGGCTCTTTGGATATAACCATTGATTTAGATTTTCTGTTGATATGATCATGTTGAATTTTTTGGCGGTTTTATTGAGTGCAAATAGTAATCTTTGTAGGTCGTCTTCGTTCTCTGATATTAGTGTGGCATCATCTGCATAACATATTATCTTGAGGCAGTTAATAGTCATTCTGTATCCTGTTCCTGTGTTTTTGACCTCTTTGATTATTTCGTTCATCATGATGTTAAAGAGGGTTGGACTTAAGCTGCGCTGTCTAACCTTTACCCTGTCTAATTCCAGCCTTGATGTCAATTTTTTCAGTTAGCGTTTGGTCTGCTTTAATGTGTGTGCTATTGTTTTTTTTTTAAGTCGTTTATTACGTTAATGTATCTGTCATCCACTCGATATTGACGTAGAATATTTGTAATGTCGTTCAATTGTATTCGATCAAATTCTTGTTTGAAGTCCACCATACATAAGTAGACGGGTTTGTCAAATTCAATTCTTTCTCCGATAGTTGTCGCACTATGAAGATAGCGTCTATTGTTGATCTATTTTTGCGAAATCCCTGCTGTTCTTCACAGATTCCCACGGCAACTTCGATTTTCTCGACTAATATTTTTGTGAAAATTTTGAGCATTGCACAAAGCAGTGTGATGCCATGGTAGTTCTTGGGTTCTTTTTTTGCAACTTTCTTGAAGATTGCTACTGTTATGCTGGTCCTCCATTCTTCTGGAATTCGTTCTTCTTGGAGGATTATTCTAAAGAGCTGCATTATTTCTTTAATGATGGCATTTCCCCCATTTTTGATCATTTCATTGCTGATGTTATCAATGCCTGGTGCTTTTCGATGTTTTAGATTTTTAACTGTCTTGAGGATATCATCTGTTGTAATTGGTTGTTCATCCGGTGTGCCTGTGGGTGCATGTGTTATGTATTCTGCTCCTTCAGTTTCTGCTTCTGCCTGGTCTTTATAGATTTAAAGTATTGTATCCACTGATCGTGGCTGATGGTAGTAACTTGGACGTCCTCTGTTATTGGTTTCTTTCTGTTTCCGAGTATTTTCCAGATCTTCTTCTGATCTCCATATAGGTCGTGCTGCATTTCGTTAGAGAAGTTTTTCCTGTATCGCTCTTTATGTTCTTTGATTGCTTTATTTACTCGGTTTCGTACTTCTTTGTATTTGTGGTATTCTTCCTCAGTTTTATTGTTTCTATATGTTTATTTTTTTATTTCTTGTTTTTATTTCTTATATGTCTATATGTTATGTAAGTTTCTATGTGTTATGGTTCTATATGTTATGCTTTCCGCTTCTGCCTGGCTAAATCTTTTACTTCTTCTGTGAACCATCGCTTGTTGGCTCTTGTGCCAATTTGTGCCAATGCTCAATTGTTCTTACACCTATCGCTTCATTTGCGCTTGATGTAATGTTGGATTTAATTTTTACCCAGGCTTGATTTACGTTGCAGTGTGCTGTGATTGGGTTGTTGAATATTTTCTGTTTTAAACGTTCCTGGTATAGTGTTTTGGTGCTTTCATTGCCAAATGATTCAACGTTATATTCGATATGTGTACTGGAGTCTTTTTTCTGCATAAGTCAATTTTCTGACGGTATTTGCATAATACCAAACCATGTTCTGTTGTTGCGTTGGCTGATGTTAGCACCCTTACGTCTAGTATCTCCTTAGGGTGTGTTTTCCTATTGGTTATAATGAGGTCTATCATCGATTTCTGCCCTCTTGAGTTGATAAATGTGTATTTATACTGGGGTTTGTGGTCGAAGTAGGTTGTTAATGGTAAGCTCGTGTTGGGTGTATGTTGTTAGTAGCATTTCTCCGTTGCTGTTCAGGAAATTTTCGTTGAACCGCTGCATTACGCCCGGGATTGATGTGTTGCCAATTCTTGAGTTAAAGTCACCCATTATTAGTATCTTCTCACTTTTTGATATTCGGTTTATTGTGTATTCCAGTTTTTCGAAAAATTGTTCTCTTTCTTCCATTGGTTTACCCATATCCGGCGCGTACAAGCTTATAATGTTCAGCGTGGTATCTTTTGTTTTGATAGATAGTTGCATTATGGTTTCATCAATGTACTTTACGTCGTCAATGAGTGTTTCGTACCATTTGTGTACCAGTACGCCTACTCCCTCGCCCGCCCTTTGGTCCCTTCTCCTTGCCGCTGTAGAATAATATATAGTTCTTCTTCTTTTTCTTCTTCTTCCTTCTTCTAAATAGGCGAATCGCCTGTTCTTCGTCGATTTTGCCCGGTCCTTTTTTTGATTGTACGTTGAGGTTGTCGTTCCACCGTTTTCGTGGTCTCCCGGTACTCCTTTTCCCTGACGGCGATTTGTCTCTTGAGATTTTTACAATTCGGTCCTCTGACATTCTGCTAATGTGTTCGTTCCACTCGGTTTTTCTTCCCAACACCCAATCGTTGACATTGTTAATATTGCATATTCGTCTAATGTTTTCACTTCTCTCCCGGTCTCTCAATGTTTTGCCGGTTATTTTGCGAATTACTTTCATCTCTGTTGTTTCTAAGATCTGCTTAGTTTTACACGTTTCAGGTCTTGTTTCTGCTGTATATGTTAATAAAGGTCTTATAGCTGCCTTATAGATGCGGGTTTTGGTTACTGTTTGTAGGTGTTTGTTTGTCCATATCGTGTCGTTCAGTTGGGCCACTGTTCTTGCTGCTTTTGACGCCTGGTTTCTGACTTCGTTTTCAATGTCTCCAAAGCTTGATATTTCTATGCCCAAGTACTTAAATTGCATTACTTGCTGGATGATTTCATCGTCTACCGCTAACTTACATCTGATTGGTGTTTTTGATGTAGTCATGCATTTTGTTTTTGATGTTGCTATTGTCATTCCTAGCTTTTTTGCCGTGATGTTAAATTGAAATAGTAATCTCTGAAGATCATCTTCATTTTCCGCCACCAGTACCGCGTCATCGGCATAATATAATATCTTTACTTGTTGTTTTCCCATTTTATAGCCTTTTAGTTTTCGAACGTCTTTTATGATTACATCCATTACTATGTTGAAAAGTAATGGGCTCAAGGAGTCCCCTTGGCGGATACCATTCTGCACAGGTATTGGTTCCGTGAATTCGTTGTCGATTTTGGCTTGTATGTGGTTATTTGTGTATATGTTCTCAATGGTTTTAATTATGTTGTGTGGTATTTGTCTGTCATGCAGCAGATATATGATGTCTTCAAGACGGATTCTATCGAAGGCTTTCTCCAGATCTATAAAACAGAGGAATGCGGGCTTATTGTATTCGATGGACTTCTCTACTATTTGTCTTATTACAAATGTGGCGTCTGTACATGACCTCCCTGATCGGAATCCTTGTTGTTCGTCCGATACTGTGGTTAGTTCATTTATTTTGTTTGTTATAATCTTCGTTGTTAATTTTAAGGTAGTCGATAGTAGGTTTATTCCTCTGTAGTTTGATGGCATCTTTCGGTCTCCTTTTTTAAATAACAGGATTGAAATGCTAGTTCGCCATTCATCGGGGATCAACTCTTGCGTGAGTATGTTGTTAATTAGAATTTTTAGCTGTTCGACTAGATGTTTTCCGCCATATTTTAGGAGTTCGTTAGTAATGCCGTCTTGTCCTGCGCTTTTTCGGTTTCTTAGCTTTTTAAGTCCTAGTTGGACATCTTCGGTGTTTATCATTGTTTTGTTATTTATGCTGATTCCTGGGATATCTTTAGGCTGGTTAGGTTCGTTTTTTTGGTAAAGAGCTTTTAAGTATTTTACCCATGTATTTTTGCTTATTTGGCTGACTGGTATGAGTTCTCTTGTTTCTTTCTTCTGGGTCCTGATGAATCGCCATGTTTGTTTTTGGAGGCCATAGAAATCGCTTTCCAGTCTTTTCGAGAATGTTTCCCAATAATCGCTTTTTATTTTTCTGACCAGTGAGTTAGTGTCATTTCGGATATTTTTGTATTTATTGTATGATCTTGCGGTTTGTGTCGAGAGGTAGTTTAGGTAAGCTTCTTTTTTCCTTTGGCATTGTTCCTTTATTTCCTTGCAGAACCATGGGGTCTTGCTTGGTGTTAGTTGTTTTTGTTTTTGTTTTCTAGTTCCAAGTGCTTCGTTTGCCGCTGCTTTAATATTATTACGTAATTTTTCCCAGCCGTTGTTGATGTTCTCTCCTTCTGCCAGAGGGTTTTCGCTGATCTTTTCTTCTAAGCGTTTTTGGTACAAGTGTTTTATGCTTGGGTCCCACATTGATTCTATATTAATTATTTCGGTGTTTAATTTTACTTGTTTTTTCATTTTTTCTGGTTTATGTTTTATCCTTATTTTTCCGAGTAGTAGATTGTGATCACTGCCAGCATTGACAGAGTTCAATGTCCTCACATCGATTATTTGTGACGGAGTTATGCAACTGTTTGTTACGATGTAGTCAATAGTCGATTGTTGTCCTCTGGAGTTCATGAATGTGTATTTGTGTTGCGGTTTATGATCAAAAAATGTGTTGTTGATGCGAAGGTTGTTGAAGCAACAAAGGTTGATCATTAGTTCTCCATTGGCATTTAATAGGTGTTCATTAAAACGTTGCATTACCCCGGGTACCGCTTCGTTGCCTATGCGAGCATTAAAGTCTCCTAAAATGACTGTTGGCTGGTTTGTTGGTAATATTCCGATTATGTCTTCAAGTTGGTTATAGAAGTCCTCCCGGTCTTGTTTCGGCTTGCAGTCTTCCGGCGCGTAGATCGATATTATGTGCAGATGTTGGTGTTCCGCTTTAATTTTAATGAGTAAGATACGTGGTGAGATGTACTGACATTCTTGTATAAGATCTATTAAACTTTTGTGTATTGCAACTGCCACTCCCTCTTTAGCTCGTTCTCGTAACGCGCATATATCAATCTTGTGATCGTTCAGTTCTTGTATGATTTCCTGCTCTTTGTTGTTTAGTGTCTTGATGTTCCAAGAGGCAAATCTTATGGTATGTTTCTTTTTCCAATTTCTAATCCTTTTCCGAGCTTGGGTCGTTATCCGTGTATCAGTCCTGTTCCGAGGCAATGTATCGGTTGCTTGAGCGTAAGTTATTTTTTACCCCGTGCAGGCTGCTGACCTTACGCGGGAACCCTCCTCCTTTATCCGGGCTTGGGACCGGCAGTGGCAGTTACTGGGCTACTCAATCCACCCAGCACCTACCCCAGGCGGAGTTTAATATATAGTTGTAGCTGACAATTCCCTTGCCCTTCCGTTTAGTTTCCGATATTGCGCATATGTCAATTTGGTGTTTTTCCAACTCTAAAAGGATTTCCTGGTCTTTTCTGTTCCATGATGTTACGTTCCAGGTGGATAGTCTTAATATGTCAATTCCACTATTCCGTAATCGTTTCCATTTTCTCGCCTTGTCGTTCCGTGTAGTCCATCCTCGTTTCGAGGCTTGTTTAGCAGTTCTAGGAGCGTGTATACTTTTTTACGGTGTTTGCCTGATCCACCAACCCTCCTCCTTTATCCGGGCTTGGGACCGGCAGTGATTGCCACTGGGCTACTCGATCCACCCAGTAACAATCCTAGGCGGAGTTTTGTAATATTTCAAATTTTATTAATAAAAGTTTCTAGAAAAGTACTCCAATTTCCTTATGCACAATTGTTAGGTACGTATTGATTGCAGGGTTCCTAAAAAGTAGTTATAACGTTTGTAATAAAGAAGAAATAGTAGTAGAAATGCAACTATGAGAAGCGGAAAGGACCAATTAATGCAAATAAACTTGAATAGATCTTATAAAAGCATGTTATGTTATAAATGTATCAAAGAATGTTTTAACAAGTACGACTTGGGCAATTCTCCACTAATAAATGGAATACCTGGAGATTCCTAGAATAAAATGATTTTATATGGCGCTACAACTTTTAATTTAAGAAGTTTAATATTAAGAGTTTAAGAAGAAACTTGAAATATATTGTGAATTTAAAGACGGATATGATGGAAGAGAACATGACAAAGAAAAATGCATAACAAGAATCAGGAATGGAAAACGAGATCGAAGTGACAAGCTAATTCCTTATTATAACTGCGGTGTATAGGGACAAAAATTCTCAGATTGTAGATTAAGAGGTAAGATTGCAAAATTCAAAAGTGTAATGACTTGGGACATAAAAGCTTTGCCCGCAAAATGGATAAAAAATTAACTGAGCAGCAAACACCTGCAGATATTAACGAAATGGCGATGACGCAAAAAAATAGGATGTGTAAAGTTAAAACACTATGAACAATAGGAACAAATGAATAATAAAGAGTTCAAACCGAAGTACTAATAGATGCAGGTAGCTATGTGAACGTAATCAAGGTGAGACTAATTAAAGCAATGGGATCTCTATAAATAAGCGAATCTAACTTGATAACAGACTAGTAAGTATTAAAAAAGGGGGTCTTTAAAGTCAGCATTCACATGGACGAAGTTTGTCACACTAGTCTAGCGGTGGCGAATCTATGGCACGCGTGTCACAGCTGACACAAAATTTTATTGACATGCAGGTGAAATAGTTACTTTTCTAAAAATGTAGTTTTACTCTAGTTAATTTTTTATTATAATGAATTTAGAATATCAAATTATATTCGTTCAAATAAAATATATGTACTTTTTTTTTACTTTTTGTACTTTTTTTATGGCTATATAGAGGAATTTACAAGAAAAATTGTTTCGATTGAATAGGATTGGGTACCTACATATTAACGCCACCGCAGCGAGAGGTCGCTCTACCGCGCGATATGTGGTCTGGATTTATCTGCTCACTTATAACCTAATCTAACCATCCATTTTGTTCAAATCTGTAGCTGCGGTGGTGTTAGTACGTAAGTACCTATAGTCAATTTTTTTAAGAATGCAGTAACTAGAAACCTGATTTACAATATGAAAAATGTTCAATCTAGTTACACAATTTGGCGCTAAATTCAAATATAGTTACTTGATATAAAAGAAAAAAGTTATTTGAATATAAAAGAAAAATCCAGATTATATACACCAAATGCCAACAATAGTAATAAAATACAAACGGAAATACAAAGTATATGGAGAAAAACGCAAAAAATCTAAATGATACAAACAGATCAGATGACAATTTTGTTGCATTGGCGTACGAAAAAAATATACTTGGAGTTAATTAATATTTTTACTTCAAATTTAAAATTGAATATTAAATTATATATAAAACATTATTTTATATATATAGTACTTATTAGCCGTATTATAATTTAACGTTCTATTATATTTAGAAATTATTCGTAGTATTATATTCATTTAATTACATATCACCAGATTCATTTATGTGAAAAGAGAGATCAAGTAGTAAATATCGTCGGTGTGAACTTCTCCCCGATTTAAGCCAATCGGAGAGGTCAAATAAGCCCTATCTTCACTGTACTGCATTCTTAAAAAAAACTAAAGGATTTTTTTTACACAATGAAAATAAAATTGATGAACTCAATATTAGACATATAGTCAAACAAAATATATTGAATACGTGGGTGTAAAATAAGTATAATCTGGAAAATGTTAAGTTATGTGATACTCCAATGGAAACAAACTTAAAATTAGAACAAGCTAGGGAATTAGATAATAGTATAAGTATATAAATTTAATAGGCGAATTATTGAATATTAGATATAGCGTACAATGTATTATTATTAATTGTTAAAGTGATATAAACGTATTTTTTTGCTCGTAAAAAGGTCGTAAAAATTACTGCTAAAACGAAGGATGGATACTTTTCATAGTAAATGTTCCGGAGTAATAGTCTCCCAGTCGGTTCGCCGGGGAAGGCGTGTTGTGGGAAATCCAGAAGATGAGGAAGCAGGAGCGAAGTGTAAAGTCAAAATCAGAGTTGGATCTTTAAATATAGGGACAATGGAGGGAAAGCTCAGCTAGATTGTTGACATGATGGAGAGAAGAAAGGTTAGGTTAGGTTTTTTAATTTAATATCTAGTGCATACAAGAGACTAGCTGGAGGGGTGATAAAGCGAGATGAAAAAGTACTGGCAGGAGGATACAAGTTGTTCTATAGCAGTGCGGACAAAGAGTCAAGAATTGGAGTCGGGGTTATCGTGGATAAGGATCTTAATGAGGAAGTCTGTGAAGTCAATAGAATTAATGACAGAATCATAAGAGTCCAGTTAGCTGGTAGTAGGAGGAGACCACAGTTTTGTGTGTGTATGCACCTCAGACAGTTCAGAGGAAGAGAAGAAGCAATCTGGCGAGATCTTAGATGGAGTCACAATGGAAATACCAAACAAAAAAAGGGTGATAATTGGTGGAGATTTAAATGGACATATTGGTGAGAGTAGAAGTGGAGAGAGGAGAGTACATGGTGGATGGAGTTATGGTGAAAAAAATACAGAAGGGATAAGATTGTAGAGTATCCAGTAGCCTTCGACTTAACAATTACCAATACCATTTTCAATCGGAGAAGTTAACAACTTATAACTTAAAAAAGCGGAGACCAAAAATGTAAGTTAGATTACTTATTGAACAGAAGGAAATACTTAAAGGAAATAACGAACACCAAAGTCATATACAGTGAAAGTGTTGCAGCACAACACAAACTCGTGGTGGCTGATTATGAGATGTTTGTAGGAAAAAGACGTAAATGTAACATACAAAGAGAACAAAGAATAAAGTGGTAGAAACTGTAAGAAGAAGGGTTGCGCAAAGAATTCAAGGAAAAAGTGTTAATGGATCTGAGATTACCGGAGGACGTACATGAGTGGTCGAGTATCAATAGCAGTTTTATAAAGAAAGCTGGTGAAGACGTGCTAGGTGTAACATCAGAAAAGGGACCGCCAAAAGATAAGGAGGCATGGTGGTGGAATGAGGAAGTCCAAGATGAGATAAAAGTGAAGATAGATGCTAAGAAACAATGGGATTTAACAGGAATTTAATAGGAAGAAGGCAAAAACGAGCCGTGGCAAAAGCGAAGACTGAGGCAGTGGAGGAGGTATATGAAGAGCTGGAGAGAAACCAGGATGACAGACAACTTATAAGAATCGCAAAAGCCAGAGATAAAGTGTCCAAGGACATAACATCAATGAAACAAATGAAGGATGAGTCAGATGTAGTGCTACACGATCAAGAGAAAATACTGGAAAGATGGCTGGAGTACTTTGAAACACTATTGAATGAAGAAAATCTGAGAGAAAAGTACGAGGATGGAGAGGTAAACGAAGGTGTGACCCATTAGGGTAGAATATGCGCGAAATAAAATGAAAAATGGGAAGGCAGTAGGTCCAGACCAAATTCCAACAGAAGCCTGGGAGACCGGTGTATTGATATCCTCTGCGATTTAATAAAGAAGATTTGGAACGGAAAAACAATGTCACATGCGTGGAGAAGTAGTATTCTTGTCCCCATATACAAAGGGAAAGGTGATATTCAAAATTGTGGCTATTATAGAGGCATAAAGCTGATGTCTCACACAATGAAGACATGGGAAAGGATCATTGAGACATGGGAAAGGTTGCGTCGGGAAACTGGAGTAGGGGAAACAGTTTGGATTTATGCCAGGAAGAGGAACAACGCTATATTTAAACTAAGGCAACTGATTGAGAGACACAGGGAGGTGCAGCTTGATTTACATACGGCCTTCATTGATCTGGAGAAGGTGTATGACAGAGTGCCCAGGCAAAAGATATGAAGATGTATGAGAAGGTGTACCGGAAAAATATGTGAGACTGGTGAAAGATATGTATGAAGGTGTGATGACACAAGTTAAGAGCAGTGTGGTTGCAACAACGGAATTCCCAGTGAGAGTAGGGCTAAACCAGGGATCTGCTCTCAGCCCATATCTCTTTGCCCTGGTAATGGATATGCTAGTCAAGGATGTAAGGAAAGCGGCGCCATGGAGCATGATGTTCGCCGACGGCGTTGTACTCTGTGAACTGACCCGAGAGAAACTTCAAGAGAGGCTCGAAGAGTGGAGGAAAGCCCTAGAATCCTAGAAGAAAGGGGAATGAAGATCAGCAGGGTGAAAACTGAATATATGTGTATGAAGGAAGCTGATCTATGTATTAACCTGCAGGAAGAGAACTGTCACCGACCAAGAAGTTTAAATATCGGGGGTCATATATTCAAATTGATGGAGGGCTGAATACAAAACAGGGTAAATAGTGGATGGATGAACTGCAAGAAATTGATTGGAGTACTGTGTGACAAGAAGATCAGCTACAGAAGAAAAGGAAAGCTCTACAAATCTTTGGTGAGGCCTGCTATGCTCTGTAGTGCGGAAACTTGGCTGTTTACAAAAGCACTAAAAAGCAGGAATGAGAATGTTGAGGTGGATGAGCGGTGTAACAAGAAAGAATCGAATAAGAAATGATCACATCAGAGGAACAGTGAAAGCGGGACCCATAAGAAAGAAGGTTCAAGAAAGCAGGCTAAGGTGGTTTGGAAATGTGCAGAGAAGAGAGGAGGACTACGTGGGAAAAAGAGTTGAAAAGTTGGAAATAGAAGGGTCAAGGAAGAGAGGAAGACCAAAAATGAGATGGAAAGACAAGGTAGCAGTGGATTTAAGAGAAAAAGGTTGGAAGAATCCAACAAAACAACGCCGACCCTACGTGATATAGGAAAAGGCAGAGAAAAAGAAGAAGAAAAAGATATAGCGTACAATGTTAACCACTTCGATAGTGAACTAAGTCGATATCAAAGGAGTTAGGACCAGAGCTATTACAAATGTGCAATGAGAATCTTATAAAATATTTGTATATGCCTAAGGATTTAACATTTCCGTGGCCGAGCGGGGTATGTTGGGTACCCCAGATGAAGTTTTTTATAAATACCTTTCCAACTTTTTTTTATTTATTTTTTTCCTTCCAGGTAATCCTAAAAAGTATATTAGCAAGGCCCTTTTCTAATAAAAATAATCAATTTAATTTCAAATTTATAATAGTGTATTAGTGTATATGTGTACATATCTTCATAATGCTACACATAGCGCCATCTATTCTATTTTTACAAGCAAGTCTCTGCTCCTAAAAAATAATTACTAACTGTCTTTGTAGTATTTATCAGACAGAGGTCTCATTACTGTTGGTTAAGTTGATGAACTGTATTAAAGTTATACTATATTAAATAAATCTACTACACATTACCACTACTGGTCTATTTTTTAAACCCTCTGTCCCACTCGAACTTTAGAAATACGCAACGTACTATACTGTCAACTCGTCGCCTATACGACGATTCCCTACGTAATCGATTTACCGCAATTGAAGCAGTTAGTGGTTTTGCGTTATCCTGCATTAACAAGAAATTTTGACCTATTCCATATGTCACAGGGACAACATGTTCCTAACACAATGCAACATAGAGATTAGCGTTAAGATTTCCTGGAATTACAACAAGGTCGATTCTACTGTCGATACTAATCTCATCCGAACCACCTTTTAACCTTGCGACTTCCTGTACAGTAGCAGCTGCGTAGCGTTCTCCTGGGCGTCTGTAAACACGTTTTCGGCCATCGCAACGAGTAAAATGGAACCTTGAAGAGCACAGACTTCCTTTGTCGAAGTCGACATGTTCAGGAGCAAAATACATCCTTGCTATTCTGTGGCGTCGTGTTAAGGAGGGTTTTCGAACGGGTTGCCCTCAAATTTGAGTCCCTCAACCTATTCCTAACTGTCTGGTCTGATAAAGTGGCCCCATGCGTCGTCCTGAGGGAAATTAAGGTCGGTAATTCCGCCGTAGAAACTCTATTGCGAAGACTCGAAGTCAGTAAAAATCGGTCAAGATTTTGAGTTGTTTTTATTTTGCGACGTTGCCCGCCGCGCCTGGTATATTGACCTCCCGATGAAAAAAGATTTTGCCTAATTATATATGATCATATTATATGAAATTATATATAATTATACATGATTATATATGGAGTTATATATAATCATACATGATTATATTTGGGATTATATATAATTATATATGAACCTATATATAATTAGATCTGATCAGACCTAGCTGATTTAAGTCTATATATAATAATATTTAATTATAGATAATTATATATAATTATATATAGGTCTATATATGATCAGATCTGATTATATATAGGTCTATATATAATTGTATCTGATCAGACCTGACTGATATATGCCTGCGTATAAATATATGTAAGTCTACATATGATCAGATCTGATTATATATAGTTTATATATGATTATATCTGATCAGACCTGACTTATATATGGATATGTATAATTATATATAAGTCTATATATGACCAGATCTGATTATATATAGGTCTATATATAATTAGATCTGATCAGATCTCGCTGATATAAGTATATATATATATATATATATATATATATATATATATATATAATCGTACATGACTATATATGATCAGATTTGATGATATATGTCTAAATATAATTAGATCTGATCAGACCTGACTGATAAATATGTAAAATCATACATTATGTCAATTTTATGACAAATATAAATGTTTACATGTAAATTTTTAATTATTCTTGTTGGGAGATATTTAAAAATGATTATTCTGTAGTTTTAGAAAAAATATTTATTATGAAATAAAAATATTTTCTACATAACATTAGTCAATAATATAAGGTGACCAACTATTTTTTGTTCAAAAAGAGTACACTTTGCAAGTATTTCATAGGTGAAAAAACAAGAAGAAAAAACGATAAAAACTTTATTTTCTTTTAAAAACATATTTTTCTTCAGAGTGGATTTTTTTTGCTAAATGAGGATGTTCGTCTAATAATGTAGCCACATCCGAACAACTTTCATTTTGCATATTAAATTTGACTGTTAAGATGGCAGATAATGTTTTTACAGAAAGTTGCGACTTCTCACTGCTCCAATAATCATTCCCTAGTGAAAATTCCCTTTCAACAGCAGCATTAGTGCCTGGACAACATAAGGAAATTTCTATTAAAACTTTTAAATTTTCATGTGGGATATGTTCTACTCTAAAATGCCGAAAGGTTTCTACCCATCTTTTGTCAAGTTCTATTTTGAAAATAATTTTCTCATCGTTCCATTTCTTCAATTTTCTCTTCATTTAAATATAAATTTACTCTTCGAATTTCTTCAAAGAGAAAATTGTCATTAATAACAATATCTTTTACTTCCTTCATTACAAATTCGACTGCTGAAGAAACTTCTTTCCATTCAATTATCTAAATATAATAATTCAATAATCTAAATTATTAAAAAATAAATCTAATTATTCAATAATCTAAAAAAATGTTTTAAAAATACAAATGAGTATAAAATTATACAAATGAGTACTTTCAGAGTACAGGAATTGAAAAGAGTACGGTTTGCGAAAAAAGAGTACAAAACTCAGTAAATGAGTACAGTTGGTCACCTTAATAATATAATTACCAAACCATTTTTATATTATTATTTGGTAAACATAACTACCGAGTCTTACAAGTTGAAATATTAATTTAATATTTTTTAATCTAAGCAACATCAAACTAGGTATTGTCTGCTATTGGTATAACATGCTCAATTGTTTTTCTCGAAAAGAAGTGACAGAACATTTTAATATGTTCAACAGCGAAACCGCTTATGACTATAAATATTTCACTTTGAATTCTAACAAATAATTTAATCGATCCGTAAATAATGGAACCATTAACGTCTATTTCGACTGCGTAGCTGTTCGTTTTTACTGCTTTGTAAATTTCTGAAGTATAAATTTCTTTATCAATTTTTAAACGAGCGTAAACAGACACATTTTCTACTTCATAACGATTAGATAAAAATAAATTACATTCGAAAATATCAAATTTAATATTTGTAATATTGTTCCCTAGAAGTTCCCTTAGTTATTTAATTTATTAATTTTTCTAGCAATGTTTTTAAGCTCATCCATTCGATTTTGAAGCATTTGTACTCCCTGCGCAATTTGTATACTATTTTTAATTTCGTAAAAAAGAAAAAAAAATTATGCCATAAAATTTATATGCAGCGGTTCAGGTGACTATGATACTAAACCAGAGACAAATATCTAAACATATGGTGTATCACGTGATACGCCCAGGTTTGCCAGATGAGATCGGCCAAATTACCGAACATAGGGTGAAAACAAAAGAAAAAAACAAACATTTAATGAAAAGTTTTATTTCGGAACTACACCATAAATCGAATCGAACACACTATATTAAAAATCGTATTTATTATTGCTAATGCACACTCATAACAAATGGGTGTTCTCTTTGATTTGGAGATGTAATTTGCGACATGTCACTTTGAAATTGCAACAAATGCATAATTCAGCCTTAATCCACGTTTTATCCACTTTTTATCCATGTCCACGCTTGATTTGTTTCGGCTGTTTGGCAAACAACAAAATTGGCATTTGCTTATTGAGTTGAATTTGTGATTCAATTAATAAATTAGAGAAATAAATGAGTTCCGAAAAAAATACGGAACAATATTTTAGTCGTACCGAACACCGAACACGGCGCTGAAATACCGAACGGTTCGGTAAAATACCGAACACCTGGCAACCTTGGCTACGCCCTACGCCCTACTACGCCACAAAGAACTTTTCATCTTTGAGCGTGTTTCGGCAGCCGGATAAACAACGTGTGCATAAATAATATTAGTTACATATATAATTATAACAAAACCTATTATATAGTTTGTTATAAATTGCGAGAGGGACCATTCATATTTTCAAGTTGACGATAATGAAGTGATGTTTGATAAGGATCATCCCCCAGAAGAAGATCATGTAATGTTTTTCTTTAATAATAAACAAGAGAATTTTGTGTGCCATTTTCCAAAACATTTTTTTTGTAATTATATTTATCAGTAAAAAAATAATATTTGTATTTACTTAAGTTATGCTCTGTTATATGCTATTATACTGAAATTACAAATGCCATAAGGGCGCATATAAATTTTTATTTTTTGAGGATCGACGTAATTATAATCTAGAAGCGTAAAAATTGAAAAATTAAAAAAAAAAAATAATTAAAAAAAGAAACAAAATATTTTTTCCAAAAAAAAATTAAAGATTCGATTAAAATTTTTTTTTCATTTTTACGCTTCTAGATAATTACGTTGATTTAAAAAAATCATTTTTTATACTTCTCGAGAAGGTCTCGGAAGCCAAAAAGAGAGGGTATAAAAAAATTGCATGTTTGATAAAAAATTTTCACTTCCTTTTCATGTTTCTAGATTATAATTACGTTCATTTCCAGAAAAAAAATTGTATACGCCTACCTCACGCCTTTTTATTGATACTTTTTACCGGTGTATGCCCTTATGGCATCTGTAACGCAATATGTCAGTTATAACGTGTTAAATTCTTTTTCATTTAAAATTTATTATTGTTATAAAATAGATGTTTAAATTGATCAAAAAAGTCAAGCTTATTGCAAAAAATCAGACTTTGACTCCATTCGGTCAATGTGTACTCAATGTGTAGCATCACATGTTGCACGGCGATTGTTGACTGGAGTTTTCAAGCCATCAGGCTATTTAAATTGCACCTTTTCCGGCCAAGCTCCACGAGCTCCCTTAGGCCAAGGAAAGGTAGCTCCTGTAAAGGCTTTAAACGAGACGGCCAAGAATGAGATTATTGGTAATTATAATATATATAAATATACATATACATATATATATATATATATATATATATATATATATATATATATATATATATGTATATATATATACATATATATATATATATACATATATATATATATATACATATATATATATATATATATATATATATATATATATATATATATATATATGTATATATATATATATATATATATATATACATATATATATACATATATATATATATATATATATATATATATATATATATATATATATATATATATATATATATATATATCTATAGTTTCACTATTCATATAAAGTGCTTAAGGCATGTACATTTGGATTTCCCAAACTTTTTGAATTTATTTGATTATATTGTGATTTCTTTTCTAGATTATGCCTTAAAATTGGCAAATGAAAAAAAATGGACCTCCACCTCGAAAAGACCTCGAAAGAGAATGATTTAAATAAGAAACAAACACTGCCTAGACAACAGTGAAGGTAGATTCTCATATGCGCGACACTCGGCTACCTGAAGTCGCGCGACGTCGCCTATCAAACGCCAATTATTTTAAATGGGCACGTTCTCACTTGCGGCACGCGACAGCTTACTACATGTCCATTTAAAACATTATAATCATTATTTGACAGACGAAGTCGCGCGACTTTCCGCAGCCGAGTGTCGCGCACATGAGTATCGACCTTTACAATTTCGTTTTTTTTAATAATTAAAACATGTTAGTACAATTTTATGTAGAGTAGGAGCAAGAGAATATATTTAACACAAAAACGTATTTATTTAAACACCCAATTAAACAACTTATTACAACGAATTGATACAACGACTGACATATTACGACTTCACTCTACTAAGACAGCAACCAAACCGAAGTTAGATGACGTATTAATATGTACCATGAAGTAAAATCATGAAGTAAAGACCATGATAAAGTGTGGCAAATAAAACACGAGAGTCAAAGTTTTAAATGGAAATAACACGGGAAAAATTCTTTTCTTTGAAATTTTATAGGGCGCTGATAAATAATACGATCATAATAAACCATATATATATTCTTCTTGGAAATTTATAACGCTCTTCAAAAAAGGTCTTTCATGATTTTTCGCTAACTCCACTGGTTCGAAAGTTATTCGAGGTCAAAATTAAAGTTATAGTAAAAATAGACTTCGAATAACTTTTGAACCAGTGGACGAAAAAATCATAGACCTTTTTTGTAGAGCGTTAAATTTCCTACAAAATATGTATGGTTTATTATGATCGTATTATTTGTCAACGCCCTATAAAATTCCAAACAAAGAAAAGATATATGATCATATATATTTATATATGATCATATATAAATATACATAATTAGATATGCACAGATCTGGCCAATTTTCAGATCTAATTATACATAACCATGTATGGATAAGTATATATGATCATATATATATAGTCAGATATATAGTCAGATCTGGCCAATTTTTGTATATAATTATATATGGATCATATATAATTATATATAATCATACAAAATCTTTTTTCATCGGGCTGTATCCAAGTACCTGCTCCAGGGTCAGTTTTGAAGGTAGCTAAGATGAAAGTAAGAGTTGAGTTGTTTAGATCTGCAACATCAAAAATGAGAATAGCTATGATGATAGCCAACCTTCTAAAAGGAGATGGCACTTGAATATGGCACACAGAACAAATGAGCCTGGTAATTCGATATGTAAAAAAAAACTGGTGATGTGTGTGAAATAAAAGAAAGTTTCATTGATTTAATAGAAGTTGGAAAGATAGGAGAGTACATCTGTCAACAGATTATAGAAAATTTGTCATTTGATACTTGAAAAATATTGGACAATGTCGTGGCCAATCTTCTGATAGTGGGTCCAATATGGCTAGCATCTATAAATGAGTACCAGCCAGGACTGCTGAAAAGAATAAGCTGGCCGTAATTTAAGGAGTGACCCAAACACGGCACGAACTCCGTCGTTGGGTCACTCCTTAATTCTTGTAGATGCCTCATCATGCCAGGAAGTTATAAACCTATTTGGACTAATTCAAAAAGTATATTGCTTTTTTGACGGCTCCACTGTTCGGTAGGATATTATGAAAAAATATGTTCAAAACAATTTAAAAGGAAGCAGCCTGACGAGATAGTCGGCGAAAACGTTGCTGTGAATGCCTTGCTAAACAATTTGCTAAAAGTAGTGGAAGCTTTAGAAGAAGTTAAGTAAACTTCTTATGCTCCGGAAGCTAAGTACGAGGTCATCTCTTAATTTCTATAAAGAATTTAAAATTTATGACGATTTATTGACGATTTGGGCAAATATTCTCCGAGAAAACAATCAAGAAGATCCTTGCGCGATCCGTCGCTTTAATGGATTGGCTGCTCAAAACTTTTCAAAAAATGAGACAAAATTCAATTTATTATTGGATAAAAGAGGCAGTTGCTGAAGAAAATAGCGTTGAGTCTATTCTGCCAAATAAACGAATTTCGAAATGCAAAACACAATTTGATGAGATGTGTGATGACCAATTACGAACACTTCAACTGCTCAACTCTGTTCTGAAGAAATGTTGATTTAATCGAATCATATCAGAAATTAAAAATAGTTTAATTATTTTATAATTATTTTGCATTGCTCAATGGTACTGAAATTTTGAATATGTCAAATGAAGAACTGCAAAAGCATGGTGCAAATCTGAGATTTAAACGGCGTTGAATTCTGCCAAGAACTCTACATTTTTAAAGAGCAAGCTCCACTTTTATTTGGTGATATAAAAAAGGATAACGGTTTCTATGTCTTGCAACAGATCTATGCTCATTACTTGCATCCTTTCCTAATATTTGTATTGCTCTGCGAATTTACCCTACGCTTCTACATCCACAATCTGTGTTTTAGCAAACTAAAAGTTATTAAATTATTTGCGATCCACTATGAGCCAGGTACGTTTATCGAGTCTCGCAATCTTAGCGATAGAAAATCTAATGGCATATGAGATTAATTATGATAAGGGCATTTGTTTGCAGAACAAAAGGCTCGAAGAGTAAAATTGTAATTTCAATTTCTCCTACATGTCCATGTACGTACTTATATTTTTAAATATATAGACTTAACACAGAATGAGCAACGCTAGATAGGTTTTTGTGGCGTTGTTTCCGGGAGGCCTATGTCCATCAGTGGGCGTCTAATGGCTGAAATAATGATGGTAATGGTAAAAATATAGGCGGGCGGAGGCGGCATTTTTCAGTTTTTGCCCCACCACCAAAAGATCCGGGGCTACTCAATAACCGAAGGCTTACGTTGAAGTTTCTGGAAACTTGTCGAAGGATTTCGCCATTTTCAATTAATGTTATAGCACGAACAACTTCCACTTCGTTGAGATGACTCATTTTCACTTAAGTCAAACTGTCAGTGGTCAACATTTCCGTCTGTTTATTGATCTGAACAAGACCTTCCTAGGTCTTTGAATCAAATTTGCGATACATTATTTCACAGTTTTGGTAGTTTTTGTTACTTATTACGCTATAAGACACTCCGCAAGTATGTGACGCTGATAATTCCCTATGTGTCAATTATAACAATTAAATAGAGCGCGATTCAGATGTTCTTAATTTTATTTGCATGTAATTTCCAGTTTGAATTTTATGGAGACACAAATTAGTGTACTCAAAAGTACTCAAAACAATTAGTGACCCACTAATTATTTTGAGCAGTGTATATATATATATATATATATATATATATATATATATATATATATATATACTAGAAATATAGAAACTCAAAACAACTAAGAGATTTAAGCAAGACAATTACAAAAGACATACGTCGATACAACACAGAACAAACGAAACTAGCTATTGAGAACAACCGAAGTATGAAGGTATTAAGAAGAAATATGTCAAATGGAAGAAAAGAAATCTTCAAACTAAGAAACAGCACGGGAACACTAACCACAAATAGAGACGATATACTGAAAATAGCGGAAGAATTTTACGCAACTCTCTACATGAGTCGGCTACAAGAACAACCAGCGGAACCGACACAAACACATACCGGGAAGGTCATAAATCAGGGGTCTGAAGATATGCCAAGTATATTGATAGCCGAAATTAAGAATGCTCTTGCAGAGATGAAGAACAACAAATCCCCGGGTGAAGATGGCATACATATCGAATCCATAAAACAAGGAGGAGACGCTCTACTACATGCCATAAACACCTGCTTAGAAGAATGTGCTACACCTGGCGAATGGAACACAGGCGCCTCCACAGTTATTCTACATAAAAAAGGCGATATAACACAGCTCGGAAACTACAGACCGATAAGTTTGCTACCACATCTATATAAACTTTTCACCAAACTAATCAACAAAAGGTTAGAAAATAAACTAGACTTCTACCAACCCAAAGAACAGGCTGGGTTTAGATCGGGATACGGGACAAATGACCATCTTCAGGCTATAAAAACTCTCATTGAGAAGTGTAATGAATATAATAAGCCCCTTGTCCTGATTTTCATAGATTTCGAAAAGGCGTTCGATACAGTTGAATTACCCGCCATAAAAGCTGCTCTAGACCAAGCACGAATAGACTATCGATATACAAAGCTAATTGAACATATTTACCGAAACGCTACAGCAAGTATAAGGCTACACGACAATACCAACAAATTTAAAATTGGCAGGGGAATTCGCCAAGGGGACACTATCTCCCCAAAACTATTTACCACGGTTCTCGAATATGCTTTTAAAATGGTATCTTGGGAACACCTAGGAATTACAGTGGATGGAGAAAAATTTAACCACCTGAGATTCGCAGACGACATCGTCCTAATAGCCGACAATATCAAGGATGCAAAAACTATGCTCAACGACCTAAAACAGTCAACGGAAAAAGTGGGCCTTAGGATGAATATGGGAAAAACAAAAGTTATGACCAACCTAGTGCTAAGCGATCAAATCAAAATAGATGATGCTAATATAGAAGAAGTAACTTCCTATATATACCTGGGGCATCAGATACGCATAGGCCGCGAAAACCAAACATGCGAAATACAGCGCCGCATAGGCTTAGGATGGGCAGCGTTTGGAAAACTAACATCTTGAAGAGCGAACTACCAATGTGTCTCAAACGGAAAGTGTTCGAGCAATGTGTGATGCCGGTAATGACGTATGGGTCAGAGACTTTAACACTAACAAAGCGTTCCGCAGCAAAACTGCAGGTAACACAGAAGTCAATGGAACGGGCCATGCTAGGCATTTCCTTACGAGACAGGGTACGAAACGAGGTCATCAGGGAAAGGACGGGTGTCTGCGACATTATAACACGCATCTCCAACATGAAATGGAGATGGGCAGGCCACGTTGCCAGACTTAGGGATTGCCGATGGACTAAACGGCTTTTGGAATGGAGACCCCGTGCCGATAAACGAAGTAGAGGTAGACCATCAACTCGATGGACCGATGACATCAAGAGGGTGTCACAAAACTGGATGAACAAAGCACAACATCGTGATGCCTGGAAAGAGTTAGAAGAGGCTTATGTCCTGCAGTGGACGCAAACGGCTGGACAATGATATTGATATATATATATATATATATATATATATATATATATATATATATATATATATATATATATATATGTAGAAGGGAAATAAGGGCAGAGGAGGTGTAAAACACCTATTATTATTATTTGACATCTAATACTTATTTATTTCACTGTCTTACAACTAATTATTATTCTATTACGATAACATAATCAAAATACACTTATAGACTTATACACTTTCAACTAACAAAGGAAACTAACTTAAACAAAGGAAAACGGATAGACCGTTCTTAGACACTTTCTTAGTCGGAGTCTGAATAATGAATGTTCTTAAAAATACAGAATTCCTTATGCTCTTCTTGCTTATGATTTTCTGGGTTCGGACAGTTTCCCCTTTCCCCGTCTATATTCGTCGACAAACACTAACCGCTTTGATTACTTAGGATGGCTTGGTTCGGTGACGAGACTGCTCCAACTCCCCGACACGGCCATTCTGACATATCGCAGGTCCTCGTGCGATCTTAATCTACAAAATATTTAAGCAATTATGAATAGCAATTAAGTTATTATGAAACATATCATTAACACATGACCCGCAACTTTCGCTTCGGTCATCTCTGACTCATACAGTAACTCACTCTACTTAGGAAAGCCCACCAGGTAGACTTCCTAAGCCCCATACATCAATAAGGCTGTCTTTTGTTGAAGACCTACTCTTGAGGAACACCTCTCAATAAACACTATACATAAATCTCACATTCTACTAGTACTAACCATGCATAACATTTTCTGCCCTAAACCAGCCAGTCCATCGGCTGCTTAACATCGACACTCAACCTTCACTAACTACTCCTCTGGCCTCTTGGTTGAACTTTTCAACCTTCGCCAAGTATTCTTCTTGTACCTCGGCTGGTCTACGATCCTTAGTGATCATACCTGGCCACACAGGCCTACTCATTCAGAGAACTACTATTCACCTGGGATAACCAACAGAAGGATACACCTCCTCATCCAGAGAACCACTGTTCACCTGGGATAACCAACAGAAGGACATACCTCCTCATCCAGAGAACCACTGTTCACCTGGGATAACCAACAGAAGGATACATCTCCTCATCCAGAGAACCACTGTTCACCTGGGATAAACAACAGAACGACACACCTCCTCATCCAGAGAACCACTGTTCATCTGGGATAACCAACAGAAGGACATACCTCCTCATCCAGAGAACCATTGTTCATCTGGGATAACCAACAATCATTAATCACATTACACCTGCTGGTTCTCGCAAGAACCATCATCGACAGGAGACACATTCTCCTCATTCACCGACTCATTCTCTTGTGCAAACTCTTCCGACCCAAGGGGCATCGGCTTTAAATGCTCGTGAGCATATTTAAAGACACGACTACCTCGCATCGGCTTTAGTTCATACCTATCTCCATCTAGCACTTTCATAATCTTCATAGGACCTCTGTATTTTTGATCAAGCTTACTATGATTACGTTCTTCGTTTTTTTTTTAATAGAACCAATTCATCTACTTTAAACAAATGAACCTCAACTTTACCTTTCTCAAACCTTGCTTTATCAACCACAGAGTTTCTTTCCATGCCTGCAACAGCTCTTTCTCAACTTATTTAGATCAAATTCATCAATATCATTAGCAACTAAACCATACAGCCTTGCAACTTTGCCAATCACCAATTCAATAGCACTGCAATTAGTGACTCTATTTTTAGTGGAATTTATCGCTAACTGAACTTCATACAAATTGTCGCTCCAAGATTTATTTTTATCTAATTTAATTACTGTAAACAATAAAATAGCTCTGAATTCTGAAAAACTTCTGAAATAGTTTGGCAGGACTTTTGGCTTTCTGACATAGTTTGAACAGATATATATTTAGCAGCTGATTCGACTCAGGGACGTATGTGAAGTAGATAGACGGTTCAGGGATCCGTCACCATGGACACAGAGGCTCGCAAGCATGGACTCAGAGGGTCCCTAGGATATAACCTCTAAGAAGTACTTCACTTGGACACGTATGGCCAATCAAACTGTAAACAATAACTTCAAAACAAATATTGCTCATTCCACCTAAGTCGTTTGCGCGACTACTTCCGGTTGAACTCAATATTTTACTTTTACTTCTTTTTTCTTTAAATTCTTTCTTGTCAAAACATCTACCTTGGTCGACAAATAACTCTATTGGGAATCTCTAATAATGAAATATTTTTCATCAATTCTTGAATACTATTATTTGTGCCAATTTTCCTTGCATAAGACAAAATTACATACTTTGTGAAAGCGTCAATGGAGACAAACACATATTCTTTTTGGTCATTCGTACCACTCAATTTACCAGTAACATCCAGTAACATCATGGGATGAAGTTCTGCTTGAATTTTACCCGAGGGAGTTTTAGATAATTTACAAGTTACACAATTGTCAACAAACTTTCGATCATGTTTAGACATATTTCCGAACCAATAATAGTCATAAATTTTGTCGAGTGTTTTCTCCCATCCTAAATGCATAACAGATTCATGAATATTATTAATTACAGACCAGATAAAAGCATTTGGAATAACAGCTAATTTCTTTGTTCGGCCATTTCTTTGAATTTTACGGTACAATAGACCCTTACACAATTCATAACTTTGCAACACACTATCAGGTAAATTTTCAATATTATTTAATTTTGAAACAATTTTAGAAATTTTGATTTAAAAAAAATCAATTCAGAAATAATTGGTAATGGATATCTATCGGAAATCGTATTAAAATTGAATTCACGATAATCAACACACATTCGACTAATTCCGTCTTGTTTTTGTACTAAAATTACTGGGCTTGAAAATGGTGAACTACTAGGCCTGATAATATTAGCCTCTAACAATTCTCTAGTTTTAATACGAATTATTTCTTTCTCAGATTCACTCATACGATATGGACGCCTTTGTACTGTTTTAAATGAATTTTTCAGTCTAATATCTAATTTCCCAGTAGCAACACAGGCTGTTGGATTATCTTTTATAAAAGAGTCTTTAAAATTTTCTAATAAAGCAATTAACTGACCACGTTCATTATCAAGACAATCAGTTTTTATCGCACTTTCCAAGTCAAGCAAATTGTTATCTTTTTAATTATTATCTACTTAAATTTAATTGTTATCTACTTAAAGTCTTTACACAGTCTTAGTTTTATTAAACAAAATTTTACTATCGGTCAAGTGAACAGAGTAACCAATGCTTAAAATCTCTCAGCCAATCATTACTTAATCATTACTTAAATAACTATCAGCTAAAACATGAAATTTAATTTCGAGCAAATAGTCATCCATCATTATTTTAGACAAAATTTGAATGGTGTTAAATACAGTGTCACTTAAACAAACTTGAAAATTAAACGGCCATTTTAAAGCCGCCATGTTAGATTTTTTAAAAACGGCACATGACATTATAAAATAGATATATTGAAGTAATTTTCCCAGCAGAGGGAAATTTTTTAACTGGGCCTCAATTTTGGTCGTAAAGGTGATCCGGTTGACGCGGAATGCCCTATACATACATATATATATATATATATATATATATATATATATATATATATATATATATATATATGTTGTATTTGAGGTTTTCGCGGATAGATACCTGTGTTGTATTGTTTTCTCGGGGATTCCGCGTTGATGCTGAGGGTTGGCTCTGAAAAGAACCGGATTCTCGACGTTTCGGCGAACTAACATTCGCCATTCTCAAGAGATATATGCGTCCGTGCGGGTCAACCCGCACGGACGCATATCCGGTTCTTTTCAGAGCCAACCCTCAGAATCAACGCGGAATCCCCGAGAAAACAATACAACATATATATATATATATATATATATATATATATATATATATATATATATATATATATGTATATATATATATATATAAACTTCTTAGTTGACCAATTTGTGCCCAAATCATTCCTTGTTCGTATCTAAATACCAAATATTAAAATGTTGTACCCTAAATATTAATTTAAAGCTATTATGGTATTACGTATTTAAATCGTTTACTACTTGTTTTATTGAAAATTCTATGCGTACTATTTTTTTTTCTAAAATTCGTAGCAAAATAAGATTTTCCCAAGTGTCTGATACGATCCCTGAAAAATAAAGTTGTAGATTGTAGATATGGTGGTGACGACTTGTACTGCGACCTTTATCTATTGTACCCCACCCTCCTTCTCCAAGCGCTGGTGTACTTACCCTTTTAGAGCGCCTCCTCTAATCCTGATTCCTTTAGGAATTTCAGGATCTGGGTGGGATTCAAGGCCTGCAGCTCGTCTGTGTTCAAGCAGTGAGCCCCGAGGTACATCTGTCTCTTGCGGAGTAGTGCTCCGCAGTCTTTGAGCAGATGTATGGGAGTTGCCTCTGCTGAACCACAGAATCTGCATCCGTCATCCTCCTCTAGGCCTAGGGCCTTGAGATGTTTTCTAAGTCTGCAGTGTCCCGCCAGGACTTCTGTCGGAATTCTAAGCTTGTTCCAGTTTAATTTCAGGCAAGCTTTTGTTCTTTTCTGCTTAAAAGATCCCAGCATTACTTTGGACTGCCTTAGCCCTGGAAGTTCTGTCCAGGTTTTCATCCATTGTTCTCTTGTTTCTTCATCTAAACTTTTGTGGATGGTGTTCACACTCATGCCGCAAAAGGGTTCCGGACCTATAAAGGGACTACTGGATCCCTTGTTTGCTAGGTAATCGGCTTCTTCGTTTCAGTCTATACCAATGTGTACTAGTACCCAGTATAGCTTTACTTTATTGTTTTTGCCAAGCTTGTTTAGCCTTCCCATACAGTCCCATGCCAGTTTGGATCTGATGGCGTATAAGCTAATGGTCTTGATGGCTGCTTGACTGTCTGACAGGATAGCAATTCGTTTTTGCGATAGTTACTGTCGAGGTTAAACTGTGCACATCTTTCGATTGCGTGTACCTCTGCTTGGAAGATACTTGGGAATGTTCCCATGGATTCGAAGTATTTGGTACGAGGTCCAAACACTCCTGCACCAGTACCTTCCTTTGTCTTCGAACCATCTGTATACCATTTGATAGCATTTTGCTCTATGTGGTATGCTGAGGATTCGTCGCTCCAAACGGCTTTACTACTACACATTGCTGTGTAGTTTTTCTGGAAGTGGTATTTGCATACCATTTCGTCTTTTGGTGCTCCCAGCCAGGGGATCTTGGCAGCGAGGCTGTTTCGGTCTCTGCCCCCGATTTTTTTACATCTCAGTATTCCTTCCTTGCTGAACCTTACAATCGCCGATCTGGCGGCCCTTTCAACCAAAAGGTGCAGCGGAGTCAGATCCAGCAACAGCTCCATTGCTGCTATCGGACACGACCCCATCGCCCCCGTGATACAGACACACGCCAGTCTTTGAATCTCCTTCCTCATGGAGGCCAGCTTGGTTCTACTTCCCCACGCAACTGCCCCATAAGTGATCGCAAGTCTCACTATCATGGTGTACATCCATCTCAGGATTGTTGGGTTATAACCGCACGTTTTTCCTGCCAGATTTCTGCACACCATTAGAGCGCGTTTGGCTTTACCTACCGCTGCCTCAGCGTGTCTATTCCATAGGAGTTTGCTATCTAGTGTGATACCCAGATCTGATCAAGACCTTCCTAGCTCCTTATCTCCTGTTTGTATATCAAGACCTTATCTTCTGTTTGTATTCTACTACCATCCCATCTAACAGTATGGGCTGTAGGCAGTTTAGTTTTCTCCTTCTAGTAAATGATATCACCGTGGTTTTGCCCGGGTTTAATCTCAGTCCCACTGTTTGACACCATCTACTAGTTACTTTGAGGCCTCTCTGATCGATTTCACAGAGCGTTCCCTTAAACTTCCCTCTAACCATTATGACTATTTCATCGGCGTAACCTTGACATTTGATGTCTAGGTCGTTCAACCTAGCCAGTAGTTCATCAACTACCAGGCTCCACATTAGTGGTGATAGCACACCTCCATGTGGGCACCCTCGAGTTGTGGAGATCTTAATGGTGTCTCTTCCCACTTGTGTCTCCGCCTTTCTGGTTCTCAGCATTTCTCCCATCCACTTTGAGATAGTACTGTCGATATTCCTTCTTTCGAGGGCCGCTTTGACAGCCCCAGCCAGCGTTGAATGTTGCAGCAATGTTCCGAAGGCTGCACAACATTCCGAATGTTGCAGCAACATTCCTGAACATTCCAGTGGCAACGTTGCAATGCTAATGTTGCAGCAACATTCCTGAACATTCCAGGTGCAATATTTCATTGTGAATGTTGTAACAACATTCCTACAACATTCCAGTAAGGCTGCGCCAATTATTTTTTTCTTTATTAATATTATCATTTATTTTTACTGTGATTACTTTTACTCGTCTCACTTTTTTTTATTCTTATACTCAAAAATGTATTATATTTTTAGTTATTTTTCCGATCGGTGCGTGATCGCACCGATGCGCCGATCGGAATTTGCATACTAATTGCGTGTATATACTCAATGAAACGTTGCTGTATTTATCTACGCTCTCTCTTCTTTCTGTACTCCTCTCTTCAACTTTTATGTAGTGTATTAGTGTATGAACGCCGAGTCCCTCCTAAACGCGTTTACATAACCTACTTGTACAACAAACACGTTGCCTTAAAATTTAGCAGAAAATTTAGTTGTAAAGGTCGTTCGAATAAGAAACGATGTTTCAGCCAATTGATGATGGCGAAATTACTCTGCAGTAACTTTATTTCTTTAAAAGTTAACATTTTTATATTTATGCCAGATATTTTTACTTATATTTTATATTGTCCTACAATTTTACAGAGACTTGGCGGAGAGAAATCTCTCCGAATCTTTCCGACGAAAGAGGTCGGAAAAAGATATTTAAGAGACTATGGCGAAATGGCTTATTCAAACTCCAACAAGAGTGAGTCAAGCCAAAAAAAGCAAATGCGGAAGTTTCCTCCGATGAGAATAACAATAACAATACATGAATTTAAAAAAAATATGAAAAGTGCGTCGTTGGTCCTCTAGGCGGCGGTCCTTCTGGTCGCGGCGGTGTCCTGGGGCTGTTCGGCGTCGGTGTTCTTCTTCCTGTTCAGGAGGTGGTTGAGTAGCCTGTCCAACCCGTCCTCGCTGATGGACTCCAGGAAGGCGAAGTCCTGGAATTCCTGGGCGGCGGCGGTTCCGTTGGCGCTGGTTTGTTTCATGATTGGATTCATGTCTGCAGTTTGGTTTTTTTGAATTATTTTGTCAGAATAATTGCTAAGTTTAACGTCTGCTTCGTACGAAGTTCGGTTAAGCTGTGTGAACACTGATGCTTTTAACATCCTTTCTTCTTATATATCTTCACACCCCCGAATACCTGCTTTTATGAGGGTCTGAAGGGTGGAAGGTTTACATTTCTCACTATTGGTACAGTTATACAAAGTTTAGAAAGCTCGGGCTTTACAACACCTCCGCCGTACATGAAAAAATTTTCGTTACGCGAAAATTTTTCGTTGGTCTTAGAAAAAATAAAACAATATAAAATCACTAAATTTACGAGATATAACATAATAACATAATAAATATATGAAACTTCTGAGACAATAAATGGTGCAAAAATATAGAACACTTTTACAAACAATAGAATAACAACTAAAATTAAAACCTAACCTTACACAGTTTAATAATAAAAATAACAATTTAGTAATAATAATTCTAAATACAATAAGGAGAACTACCTAACTAAGAACTAACCACCTAAAATAAGAATTATATAGTAATCTAATTATAACAACTTACAATGAACATATACAATATTATACATATCTGGTTTGTTTCAACTCGAAGCCTTTTTCAAACGATTAAAATGCACTTTAAGGGGTTTTTTATTTATCAAAATCGTACAATTTTCTGCTGAATCAAGGGATACAATCTTATAGGGACCTTTAAACAATGGTTGAAGCTTCCTACTTTTTCCTATAAGTTTTGATTCATTTGTTAACAATACTGAATCACCTATTGAAAAATCGATGTTTGGATGTTTTATCATAATAAATTTTTGATTTTTCCTTTTTGCCTAAAATAGTGCTTTTTGCAATTTCATGAGCATGTTGCAAACGTGATTTCATTTCAGAATAATAATTATCGTAAATGTAGCACAATTCGGGTGATTTTTTCAATGAGTTTGGAAGATTTGCCTTATGGCCATGAATTAGTTCAAATGGGGAAAAACCTGTTGAAGTATGGGGAGTGGTATTATACCTAAAGACTGCGTATGGTATAAATGTATCCCAATCATTCATAGCCCGGTTAATAAAACAACGAAGATACTCAACTAAAGTACGGTGCGTTCTTTCTAAACCGCCATTTGTTTGGGGATGGAAACTGGTTCCATGAATTTTGTTCAACCCTAATAATTTGCATGTATGTTTAAAAACGTGACCTAGGAAATTTGTTCCTTGATCGGTCAAGACAGTTTCTGGGAGACCGAACCGACAGATGACACAAGTAACGAAAGCTTCGGCTACTGTATTTGCTTCTTGATTTTCGATAGGGATAGCTACTAGGAATTTACTAAGATCATCAGTACATGTTAATAAATACTTATTTCGGGATGCGGTTTGATTTAATGGACCGACTATATCTAAGAAATTATTTTCGAAGGGTTTCGAGGACGTTGATGTGATTTTCATTGGTACCTTATTCCTTCTAGAACACTTATTAATTTTGCACACATCACACGATTTAATGAATTGTTTAATATCGTCGAACATTTTATGCCATTTGTACTGTCCCTTAATACGTTTGTAAGTTCGATTTACACCTTCGTGCCCACCTAACGGAGTAACATGGTATTCTCTAAGTATGGTATTAATTTCTCCTTTTGTTAAGTTTTGATTCACATTATCATGAAATATAATAATTTTTATGTCAGTGTCCTTAAAAATGTATCTCATCATTAATCTAACGTATTTAACTTTTAGTTTATTCATCTTACAGTTTGACGAAGGGAAAGATAGTTGAAAAATCTCATTTTCCAAACAAAAGTCTTTAACCTTTAACTGACGACGTGGGGGCCGCGCGGGCCTTGCGAAAGTAATCATTTCGAATTACCCCTTTTTCCAATATGCGACGCATACGGTGCTTCTAGTACCTTCGAGTTTAGTCATTTAGAGACCCTGAGTGGTGGTGTAAGCTTCGGTATGCGCAATTTCGATTAGTAAATACATTTCAAATTTTTTTGTGGGCCTCCCTGACCCCACGTCGGTATTTACGTAACTTTTCTAAAAGTTTGTAGGAACTACATTTTACGTTTCATTTTATTGGTCTTTTACAATGGTGGTTTATATTTCCATTATAACGACCACTGGTCGTTGATAATAGATCCTTCCAGGTATGGATTATAAATATATATATATGGATTATATATACATATATATATATATATATATATATATATATATATATATGTATATATATATATATATATATATATATATGGATTATAAAAAATAATTCTATATGGCATAAGTACATGGACGATTAGATGCTGCAAGAGATACTCAAGTGAACTAATGAAGAAATAAAGGAATATCGGACCAAATTTGAGAAAGAAAATCGCTCAGAACTTACATATTTATACATGATCGAACTCCACGCCTTTATTGGTCTTCTTTTTTACGCAGCGATGTTCAAATCTAATCACGAAAATGCAGATTATATCTTTGCTACTGACGGTAGCGGAAGGGAGATATTCAGGTGTGTGATGTCAAAAAATAGATTCTTATTTATTCTACGTTGCATTCGATTTGATAACCCTTCTGATCGTGAAGAACAAAGGCAATCTGACAAAATAGCAGCAATTTCATGCCTATTTATAAAATTTGTGCAAAACTGCCAGAAGGCTTATAAGGTCAGCGAGTATGCCACCGTGGACGAAATGTCGGTCCCTTTTCGAGGACGCACACATCTCATGATTTATATGCCAATGAAACCAGCTAAGTACGGGTTGAAATTGATGTGCTTATGTGATGCAAAGAATGACTATTTTTATAACTGTTACATATACAGGACGTGGATCGGATGGTGAGGGATTAGGTAGGTATTATGTATATTTATTGCCCTTACGGGTTTATAAATTGAATCCAAAATTTACTAAAACTAACATCGAACATAATATAAATAAGAATAATAATAAAAAGAGAAAAAGAAAAAATACACATTAAAAAAAAAGAAACATATGCTGCTCAAACTAAAAACAAAAAAAAACAAAAAAAGAAAGTCACTAAATTCCTATCCCTAAACCCCGATTACCGGCTTCCCTCCCCACATATTACTCTTCTTCTCTCCTCAACTTTCTTCATCCAATCTATCCCTCTTCCATCCTCGTTTAAAATCTCTTCTCTACCCTCGTCGGTGAGGGATTAACAGATGAAGAAAAAAAGTTCCTAGTACCAACACTATCTGTTATTCGTCTCGCTAAGCCATTGTACGGAGGTAACATAAATATTACATGCGACAACTGGTTTACATCAGAGTCGATAATTTGAAGAAAAAGGGTCTAACATGCGTTGGTACTTTGAAAAAAAAATAAACGAGAGATACCAAACGAATTTCTACCATCAAAATAAAGACAAGTAGGATCCACTCTTTATGGTTTTGCCGGCCAAAATACGCTATATGTCTCATGTCCCAAAGAAAGCTAAAGTAGTCATCCTTTTGTCTTCAATGCACCATGCTGAAGCCATTGATAAAACTACTGGAAAGCCTGAAATTATACAGTTTTATAACTCAACTAAAGGAGGAGTGGACGAAATTGACTCGACGTTGGCCGATGGTTATTTTTTACCGCATGTTAGATATCAGCTCTGTCAATAGTCACTTAATTGTATGACATACATCACGAAAAGATTTCTGAAAGGGGAATTTTCATAAAAGAATTGGCTCGCAATTTGGTGTTGCAACATATGAAAAGAAGTGTGTTGAACGAAAGACTGCCACTGAACTACGTTGAACTACTGTGAACTATGTTCGAGTTTGACACGAGTACTAGGATCCGATAAGACTGACCGTCCAGAAGTTCAAGAAGAAGAGAAACAAAGGAGAAGATGCCACATGTGTCCGCTAAAGCTTCAGAGGAAGTCTACACACACATGTTATTTGTGTAAAAAACATGTTTGCCTTCAATGCGCAAAGGAAGGAAGTCCAGATTGCGTAATTTGTGAAAATTGGTGCCTTGCAGTTTTTTATTTCGCTTATAGTACGAAAGTTAATTATTACATAGTTTATTAGAGACACTATTGAAGTTTCATAATATAAGTTAATTTGCTTACTTTGTTTAACATTTTAAGACACACAAAGTGGTTTCGGAGCTCAAGTAAGTTCTGCCAAAAAAATGTTAACTACACTTTAATCGTCGAAAATACGTCTTATTTAAATAAAAAATATTAGATAATTCAGTTTGTTTTATTAATATATGCGTATTTAACGTAGTTATTTATTATCTATACCAATAAAACCTCTTAATTCGTTTAAAAAATCACATTAATGTAAGCGCCTCTCCAGCCCCCACGTCAGAGTTTACGTAAAATAAAAACCACGTCGTTAGTTAAAGGTTAAGTGAAAACAAAGAGTCAAAAATGATTTCGTCATCTTTCATCAGATTTTAAATAAATTAAATTGGAAAGTTTGGGATGTTGAGATGTAAGTTCTGGTACACTATTATGATATTCTATATCACTTGATAAAATTTTGTCGGAAAAATAAATTATACTATTTTCAATAGGGCTATCATTGGTTGTTTTCCAATTACGGGAGCACAGTGCTTTAGATATTTGTCTCTGCACAGTGCGACTCAGTGCCGCAAAATGCCGCATTAGCAGAGGCTTTGTTGGAACAGATTAGTTTTTAAATGCGACAATAGAGTGCATTAAAAATCTGTAAAATAAATTTACCTTTTAATAAGTAAATAATAGAAAGAGTTTTTATTCATTAAAGTTTTACAAAAATTAAACAACAGAAAGGAAAATACATTGAAAGTAACTGTTATACCTGATTAATTAACTGTTATACCTAATAATAAATATTTATTAACAACAATTCAGTATTTATACTCTTGTTGACAAAAATAATGAAATACACATCAATTACGCCAACTCAATGAAAAAAACAATTCAAATTTCTTGTTATCTTATTGGTACCACTTGCGCATTACACCCGAGAGCAGAGCTTTTCCTTGTGCTCGTCGGTGCGAGGCAGGTGCGAGGCATTGCTGATGTTGGAACACTCGATGCTGCGCACAGTGTCGCATTATGCGCTCTGGTGCTGTAATTGGAAAACTACCATTAATACCTTCTTCGCAGTCGATAATATTATAATTAATAATCGTTGTGCTCTATCTCTCTTACAAAATTTCCAAAATATGGACTAAATATGGACTAAAAGCTGTGAAATTACATTGAACGGGTTGTACATTTATTGAATGAATTCGACTGAGCGCATCGGCGTTAGTGTTTAATCTACCTGATTTATGAATAATCTCAAAATCGTATTCCTCTAATTTTTAAACGGAAACGGGTTAAACGCGATGACCGATCAGTTATTGAAAATAAATAAATTAAAGGTTTATGGTCGGTTATAATTTTAAATCGTTTTCAATACAAATACGGCCGAAAGTATGTAACACTATAAACAATAGATAATAGCTCTCGCTCAATAGTAGAATAATTAATTTCCGCATTATTCAGTGATATAGAGGCATATGCGATAGGAAAATCTTTCCCTACTTCTCCTTGTGATAACACGGCACCTATTGCATGTTGACTGGCATCGGTGGTCAATATAAATTGTTCGGAAAAATTTGGATAACGTAAAATCGGGGGATTAATTAAATTGAATTTTAATTTTTCGAAAGCTTCATCGCACAGCGATGTCCAGCTAAATACGGAGTTCTGTTTTAGTAATTTATTTAGAGGTTTCGCTATTTCTGCAAAATGTTTGATAAAACGCCTATAATATGACGCGAAACCTAAAAATGACTTGACTTCTTTTTGGTTAGATGGTTTAGGATAATTCCTAACTACCTCAGTTTTTTTTGGATCCGGTTTAATTCCGTTTTCGGAAATGACGTGACCTAAATATGTAACTTCTTTCCGGAGAAACTCGCACTTTTTCGGTTGAATTTTTAAATTATGAATTAAAAGTCTATTGAATACATCGATAAGTTTAGAATTATGATCTATCAAGGAACATCCATAAACGACTATGTAATCCATGTACACAAAACATTTGAGTCCTTGCAGACCTGACAACACGTTGTTCATAAGTCGCTGGAAAGTAGCGGGTGACCCTTTCAGTCCCATAGGCAATCTTTTATATTGATAATGTCCTTCAAAGGAAAACGCGGTAAGGTGTTTACTGTCTTCGTGTAATGAGATTTGATGAAACCCTGTAGCAAGATCGACCACGGAAAAATACTTGGAATGTCCTAACTGTTCTAGTATCTCTGTAATATTCGGGTATATTAAAGGATAAGCATCAGCTTCAGTTACGTCATTTAGTTTCCTAAAATCGACAACCAATCGCCATTTTTTATTTCCATCATTGTCCGGTTTTTTGGGAACAAATAGTATGGGAGAATTATAAGGTGAGTTACTAGGTTCTATTATTCCATCATTTAACATGGTGTGAATTTGATTTCTAATTTAATTCTTTTGATGATGTGGTAATGGTATATTATGTTTAATAGCATCCGTATATGTTAGTGTATCGCCTTCTAATAAAAAAATTTCATTAAATTGCCTACAAATATTTATAATTGATTCGCGCTCCTCTTTGTTCATGTGAGTTCATGTTGTTCATGAGTTCAAGTATTAATTTCATTCACTAAATGGGATAATCGATTAGCGTTAATGCATGACGAGGAGGTTAATACAAAAAATTCATCTAAATTTTTTAATTCCACTTGATTGGATTTTAAAACTATGGATAATTCGGAAATATTTAGAATGTTGATGGCACATAATCCATTCTTTGGTTCAACTATGCAATTTGGGACAAACAGACCATGGCAAATTTCTTTTCGCAAGGAAACCTTAGGGGTGTTATTGCCATCTACTTTAATTCTAGTAATAATTTCTGAACGAGCAGGTATTTCAATAATTTCGGGGTGGGAATTTTTTTGGGGTAATGTGTCCGTATGGCTATTTGAGTTCGTCGAAATGGTCGGACTTTGCTTAGTTTGATGGGAGATGTGGAGGAAATAATGTTTATTATCGACCGTTATTTGAAGGGTAAGATTTTCGTAGTTTATGATTGCACCATAAAGTGATAAGAAATCCATTCCCAATATACCATCTTGCGGTATATTTGAATTATTTGGGATAATATGGAATGGGTGGTTTATGACTACGTGCTCAGACAATTTAATCTTTCCATTACCTGAACCAAGTGACCTCACAGAATTCCCAGAAATTCCTTTCAGGTTTATTTTAAATTTAGGATAAATTTCAACTCTCTCATCTGTACAATCTATATGTATTAAACTAACGTCCGATCCCGTATCTAACAATAGATTACTAATTTTTGTTTTAGTCAAATTTATAGGGACTTTTACAATTAATCCGGTATTATTTACTGGACATGACATGCCGGTTATACGATTTACTCTATTACCGCTATTTGAACTAGGACCTGGGTTTGAAAATTGAACATTTGGCGAATTTGTGTTGGCATTAAATTGTGACCTAGTGATTTCGCGTGTTTCACGGTTTCGCTGTTAAGTTCCCTGATGACCTCGGCGGCGGCTTCACCACGGTTGGCGATGCATACATCATTTAAATTATGCAGTAATGCTTCAATTTTATTGGCAAATGTCCTCATATCGTCTCCTCCTTGTTTACTAGTTAATAGTTCCATTTGTAGTTGTGCCATTGTTCGTTTTTCACCAAACTCGGTTTCCATGAGCGTTTACAACTCCTGCCACGTCTCAATGTTGCGATATTTTATTGTATTATATGCTTTATTGCACAGTCTTGTTTTTATTATATTTAATAACGTAGATCTTTGTCCAGCGGTAGTTGCAGTTTCATTTACGATATCACAACACATAAAGAACTTATGCAGCTCATCTTTATTCCCGGAGAATTCTGGAATCATTTTTAACGCGCTTTCTGCGGTAAATCCCATATTGAATTTTAGTTGTCCAATGTCTTTATTTTCAATTTCGCAAACTTGGTTTTGTTCTTCGTCTGCTCTCGACATCGACTTAGACGTTCTATAACTATAATCACCTTACAATAAGTTTTCTTTGTCCTCTGTATTCACAGATTACGCGAAACGTTAGTTCTTTCGTAATTACACAGTGCGTTTTACACCTATTCGCGTAATTTAATTGAATCCAATAACTATTTCACACACACACACACCTGACGCCATTTTTGTTGTAGGTTATCGCGAATATGTTTTTGTTTTGTCTTAGTCGATGGGTTGGATTTGAATAGAATTAGATATTTTTACTTTAACTTAGATTTATTTAGGAATACGGTTGTTGTTTGAACTGAACTGATGTTTTTAACATCCTTTCTTCTTATATGTCTTCACACATCATGTGTCCTTTGCTTTTTGACGGTCGTGACCCTTCCGCTCAGCTGTTCCGTCGTCTTGTAGTTTGTTTCTGTGTTTTTTTTTTGTGTCGGTTTGCTTGTTTGTTTGTCGGTTTGTTTGTTCTTCTGTTTCACTCATAAACGGTTTTCTTTTCTTTTTTTTTTTTGGTTCTGTTTTTTTGTTCTGTTTTTTTTGGTTCTTTTTTTTTTTTTCTTCTTCTTCTTCTTTTCGTTGTTGGTCCTTGGTTTGTCCTGGTGTTGGTTCCTGGTTCGCACTCCTGGCGGTTCCTGGTTCGTCCTTCGTTCTCGTGGTGGTTCCTTGCTCGTCCTCGTGGTGGGTGCTGTGTCTCTCTGGTTTGTTCGTGTTGTTCCTGCCTGTTTTTGTTCCTGGGTGCTCCGCTGGGCTCGGGGATGTGGGCTTTCCTGTGAAAAAGAAAGATCAGTGATTATCTATGTTGTTGAGGTTTTGGATGTTTCCATTTGACGTTGATGTTGTAGTTTGCTGCGTTGTTGATTGTTGGGTTGTCATGCGTTTTCATGCGTTCGAAGCTTTTCGTTGCTAGTTTTTCTATGTGTTGCTTGATTGTCTCCATGTTTAGATCGCTGTGCAGCTGCTCATTGGTCATGTACCATGGCGAATCTGTTATTTCTCTCAGAGTTTTGTTCTGGATGATTTGGAGTTTGTAGATTTTCCATTCTTTGGATTGTATCCAGCACGTCGATGAGTACGTCATTGTCGGCCGTATTATGGACTTGTAGATTTGTTGTTTGTTCCTTATGTTCAGCTTGCTTTTCCTGTTTAAGAGCGGGTAGAGGTAGCCTTTAATTTGTTTTGCTTTTTTCGCTGTCTGATCGATGTGTTCTGAAAATGTAAGAGCTTTGTCTAGGATTACGCCTAGATATTTGATTCGGTTTTCCCATTTTATGTCTGTGTTGTTGATTCTCAAGCAGCTACTGGGTTCGTGCTTAAATTTTTTCTTCGTGAAGATAATTGCCTGTGTTTTTTCGGCGTTTAGTTTGATCCTCCAGGTGTTACACCAGTCGTTAATCCTGTCCAGGTGATTTTGGAGCCGTTTTGTTATGGCCTCGGTCGAGTATCCTCTTGTGAAAATTGCTGTGTCGTCTGCGTATAGTGCAATTTCTGTTTAGTTTTGGGATGTCTGCGGTGTAAATGCTGTAAAGAATGGGGCCCAGGACAGATCCTTGTGGGACACCGGCTGTCATTGTCTGAGTTGTGGAGATGCTGTCGTTTATTTTGACTTGGAATGTTCTGTTACAGATAAAGGACGTCACTAGTCTGATCATTGCTGTTGGGATTTTAAATTGGTGCAGTTTGTATATTAAACCTAGGTGCCATACCTTGTCGAAAGCCTTAGAGACGTCCAGAAAGACGGCTCCCGTGGCTAACCCTTTGTTGAAAGCGTCGATTATTGCTTCGGTTATTCTTGTCGTCTGATAGGTGGTAGAGTGCTCTGTTCTGAAGCCGTATTGTTCGTCGGGTAGAATACGTTTGTCTTCAGTTGTTTCTGTCAGTCTTTTGTGTATTACTTTTTCTGTGATTTTACTGAGACCTGTCAGCAGACTTATTGGTCTGTAACTGGAGGTGAGGTTTCGGGGTTTGTTCGGTTTCGGGATTGGAATCGTTGTTGCGTGTTTCCATTGGGTCGGAAACACTCCAAGTTTCAGTGCGGCGTTTATGATTTGTGTTATTCTGTCTATTGCGTTCGGTGTTAGGTTTTTTAGCGCGGCGTTGTTGATGTTATCGCAGCCTGGTGCTTTCTTGGTTTTTAGGTTTTCAATTATACCTTTTATTTCTTCCGGTGTTGTTTCCTCTATTTCCGTGTTTTCTACGCTACTATTTAGTACTCTCAGTACGGTTTCGCGTATTTCTTGCCTTTTGCGGAGTGGGTGTGTGTCGGCGTTCGGTTTAAACTGCTGTGCAAGCGACTTTGCGAATTCCTCCGTTTTCTCCTCGTCCGTGCTTGCTACAGTGTCGTTTGTTGTTTTTAGTGGGGGAATTGTTCTCCTCTCCTTGTTTCTAAGATTCTTGGCTAATTTCCACGGTTCCTCTATTGTTTCGTTGATGCGTTCTAGTTTGACTTCCCATTCGGCATTGTGCTGTTCGCGCAGTGCCCATTTCAGTTGGTTTGTCAGTCTGTTTAAGACGTTCTTGTCCGTCGGTGCCAGCGTCCGTTGGAATACCTTGTTAGCTTTGCGCTTTTCTTTTAGTAGATTCCTGATTTCCAGTGGGAGGGTTGTTGTCGTGTTGGCTGTCCGTTTCCTTGTGGCGGCCTCGAGTGCTGCTTTTATTTCGTTTTCTATCGTCGGTGCTGCTTCTTCTAGGCACGGGGGGCTTGTAATTTCTGTACAAGTGACGTTCGTCAGATTATCTTTGAATTTATTCCAATTTATGGTAATTTTCTCGATTGTTTTCCTGGCCGTTTTCGCTTGGAGAATTATGTGCACTGGGTTGTGATCTGAGCTCAAGTCTGTGATACAGACTATTTCCACGTTTGCTGTGACGTTTTTCATGACGGCTATATCCAAAATATCCGGCATTCGCTGAACTCCTGGAAAGTGTGTCGGTTCGCTCGGTGCAATTACTTGTAGCTTCCGATTTTCCGTGTACCTTAGTAATTGTCCGCCCTTTGTGTTTGTCACTCTGCAATTCCATTGCGAGTGTTTAGCGTTGTAGTCTCCTGCGGCTATGGTACCTATATTTCTGTCGAATATTTTGTCCAGGTCGTCGGCGTTTATTTGTTTCTGTGGCGGAGAGTACAGTGCGTAGAGGGCTACGGGCTACGGGTCCGTCGGTTGTCTGTACTTCTACTCCTACCGTTTCCGTGTCGGTGGTTGTTTCTACTTCCGGCCATTCCTTGTTGTTTTATGTTCCTTTTGATGATGATGGCCACTCCTCCTCCGGCTTTCTCGCCTCTGTCTTTTCTGTAGACTTGGTAGTTTGCTATGTTCAGTTGGTTGCAACGTCTGAGATGCGTCTCGTTGATCAGTGCCACGTCGACGCTGTGTTCGTTTAGGTGTGCTACCAGTTCCTGTTTCTTGTTTTGTATTCCGTTTGCGTTCCAGAATATAAGTTTCAGATTGTCTCTAGTTCTTCTAGTGGTCATTGTTGAGTGTGAGCATGATGGTTGTGATTCTTCGGGTGAACTTTTCTGTGTCCTCTTTGCTGTGTCCCATTTCGGCAAAATCGAGCATCATTTCCGTCAGTTCTGCTCTGATTATTTCGTTGCTATTCCTTTTGTTTCGGCTGGTTGAAGGTTTTGTCTCCGGGTTGGGGTTGTTGCTTCTTCTTATCGGTTTCGGTATTTGGCTCGTTGTCGGTGTTTGGGCTGTTTGTCTCTGTGTTTGGGCTGTTTGTCTCGGTGTTTGGGTTGTTTGTCTCGGTGGGGGTCTCGTTTCCTGCTGTCTTTGTTCCGTTTGTTTGGCTATTTCCGGTCTCGCCGGGCAGTTTCTCCAGATTGAGGTGTGTTCGCCTCCGCAGTTTGCGCATTTCGGCGGCAGTGTTAGCGGTTTCTCACACAGGTGCGTGCTGTGGTTCTGTCCGCATTTCATGCATCTGTATTCGGCGTTGCAGTGCCTCTGCACGTGGCCGAACAGCTGGCATCGGTGACATTGTACTGTTTATCCTCGTGTTTTCAGCGGTTCCATTTTCACGTTCAGTCCGCAGAATCGATCCATTTGGTAGATGGATTTGTATTCCTTCCCAATTTCAACCAGGACCATTTGGATTGGCGTGGCTTCTCTCCCTTTCATCCTGGTCACTTTTATGGCCGGGTATCCGTTGTCGTTGAGGTTCTCATTGATTTGCTCCTCCGTCAGGCCACAGGGAACTCCCTTCACTACGACCTTCAGGTTCCTTTCCGTGCTCAGTTGGTGCGTGTGAAATTCGTAATTGTCCTCTTTCATTAGTTTGTACATGTTTCGGTAGTCCGTGATTGTTTGGGGCTGGATTCTTATCCCGTCCCTAGTCGATGTTGCCCTGGTGTAGTTTATTTTGTTCCTGTTGAGCTTCTTCGAAAGTCCTGCCCATTTGTCCTTGTTTCGTAGAACTATTGGTGTTTTGTTGTTGGTGTTTTCGGTGGGGGTTTCGGTCTCAGTGACTTCGTCCTCGTCGTCGTCGTCGTCACTGTCCCTTGTGTTTAAGCATGCATAGCTATTCATACTCACCTGCGGTCCTCGCAGGCTTGACGTGGTTGGGCTCGCAAGCTTTGCGGTTTTCTTTGGAAACCGGAACGTTTCCTCGTCCTCCGGGTCAGTTTTGCGCTTGGGGGCGGCCTCGGTGGTGCTGTCCGTGTCCATCGGTTGGGTTTTCCTCCTCGGGGCGGCTTCGGTGGCTCTCCTCGGGGCGGCTTCAGTGGATCTCTTCGGTCCGGCATCATTGCTCCTCTCGGCGGCGGTCGTTCTGGTCGCGGCGGTGTCCTGGGGTTGTTCGGTGGCGGTGGTCTTCATCCTTTTCGCTATTTGGTTGAATAGCTTCTTCAGGCCGTCGTCGCTGATGGAGTCCAGGAAGTCGTAGTCCTTGATTTCCATGGAGGCGGCGGTTCCGTTGGCGCTGGTTTGCATGATTGGGTTCATGATTTCTTGGTTGGGTTTTTTTTAAATTATTTTGTCAAATAATTGCTAAGTTTAACGTCCGCTTCGTTTGAAGTTCGGTTAAGCTGTGAGTCTCCACACTCACTCATGTGTCCTTTGCTTTCTGACGGTCGTGAGCCTTCCGCTCAGCTGTTTCGTCATCTTGTTGTTTGTTTCTGTGTGTGTGTTTTTTTTTTTTTTTTTTTTTTTTTTTTGTGTCGGTTTGCTTGTTTGTTTGTCGGTTTGTTTGTTCTTCTGTTTGTTCTGTCTCACTCATAAACGGTTTTCTTTCCTTTTTTTTTTTTTTTTGGTTCTGTTTTTTCCTTTTTTTTTTTTCTTTTTTTTTTTTTTCTTCTTCTTCTTCTCGTTGTTGGTCCTTGGTTTGTCCTGGTGTTGGTTCCTGGTTCGCGCTCCTGGCGGTTCCTGGTTCGTCCTTCGTTCTCGTGGTGGTTACTTGTTCGTCCTCGTGGTGGGTGCTGTGTCTCTCTGGTTTGTTCGTGTTGTTCCTGCCTGTTTTTGTTCCTGGGTGCTCCGCTGGGTTCGGGGATGTGGGCTTTCCTGTGAAAAAGAAAGATCAGTGATTACCTATGTTGTTGAGGTTTTGTATGTTTCCATTTAACGTTGATGTTGTAGTTGCTGCGTTGTTGATTGTTGGGTTGTCATGCGTTTTCATGCGTTCGAAGCTTTTCGTTGCTAGTTTTTCTATGTGTTGCATGATTGTCTCCATGTTTAGATCGCTGTGCAGCTGCTCATTGGTCATGTACCATGGCGAATCTGTTATTTCTCTCAGAGTTTTGTTCTGGATGATTTGGAGTTTGTAGATTTTCCTTTCTTTGGATTGTATCCAGCACGTCGATGAGTACGTCATTGTCGGCCGTATTATGGACTTGTAGATTTGTAGTTTGTTCCTTATGTTCAGCTTGCTTTTCCTGTTTAAGAGCGGGTAGAGGTAGCCTTTAATTTGTTTTG
The DNA here is from genome assembly GCA_944588485.1 of Phosphuga atrata. Classification (NCBI taxonomy): domain Eukaryota; kingdom Metazoa; phylum Arthropoda; class Insecta; order Coleoptera; family Silphidae; genus Phosphuga; species Phosphuga atrata. Next base: position 1,414,798 of record OX155909.1, read on the forward strand.
CTTTTTTCGCCGTCTGATCGATGTGTTCTGAAAATGTAAGAGCTTTGTCTAGGATTACGCCTAGATATTTGATTCGGTTTTCCCATTTTATGTCTGTGTTGTTGATTCTCAAGCAGCTACTGGGTTCGTGCTTAAATTTTTTCTTCGTGAAGATAATTGCCTGTGTTTTTTCTGCGTTTAGTTTGATCCTCCAGGTGTTACACCAGTCGTTAATCCTGTCCAGGTGATTTTGGAGCCATTTTGTTATGGCCTCGGTCGAGTATCCTCTTGTGAAAATTTCTGTGTCGTCTGCGTATAGTGCAATTTCTGTCTCGTTTAGTTTTGGGATGTCTGCGGTGTAGATGCTGTAAAGAAGGGGGCCCAGGACAGATCCTTGTGGGACACCGGCTGTCATTGTCTGAGTTGTGGAGATGCTGTCGTTTATTTTGACTTGGAATGTTCTGTTACAGATAAAGGACGTCACTAGTCTGATCATTGGTCTTGGGATTTTAAATTGGCGCAGTTTGTATATTAAACCTAGGTGCCATACCTTGTCGAAAACCTTAGAGACGTCCAGAAAGACGGCTCCCGTGGCTAACCCTTTGTTGAAAGCGTCGATTATTGCTTCGGTTATTCTTGTCGTCTGATAGGTGGTAGAGTGCTCTGTTCTGAAGCCGTATTGTTCGTCGGGTAGAATACGTTTGTCTTCAGTTATTTCTGTCAGTCTTTTGTGTATTACTTTTTCTGTGATTTTACTGAGACCTGTCAGCAGACTTATTGGTCTGTAACTGGAGGTGAGGTTTCGGGGTTTGTTCGGTTTCGGGATTAGAATCGTTGTTGCGTGTTTCCATTGGGTCGGAAACACTCCAATTTTCAGTGCGGCGTTTATGATTTGTGTTATTCTGTCTATTGCGTTCGGTGTTAGGTTTTTTAGCGCGACGTTGTTGATGTTATCGCAGCCTGGTGCTTTCTTGGTTTGTAGGTTTTTAATTATACCTTTTATTTCTTCCGGTGTTGTTTCCTCTATTTCCGTGTTTTCTACGCTACTATTTAGTACTCTCAGTACGGTTTCGCGTATTTCTTGCCTTTTGCGGAGTGGGTGTGTGTCGGCGTTCGGTTTAAACTGCTGTGCAAGCGACTTTGCGAATTCCTCCGTTTTCTCCTCGTCTGTGCTTGCTACAGTGTCGTTTGTTGTTTTCAGTGGGGGAATTGTTCTCCTCTCCTTGTTTCTAAGATTCTTGGCTAATTTCCACGGTTCCTCTATTGTTTCGTTGATGCGTTCTAGTTTGTCTTCCCATTCGGCGTTGTGCTGTTCGCGCAGTGCCCATTTCAGTTGGTTTGTCAGTCTGTTTAAGACGTTCTTGTCCGTCGGTGCCAGCGTCCGTTGGAATACCTTGTTAGCTTTGCGCTTTTCTTTTAGTAGATTCCTGATTTCCTGTGGGAGGGTTGTTGTCGTGTTGGCTGTCCGTTTCCTTGTGGCGGCCTCGAGTGCTGCTTTTATTTCGTTTTCTATCGTCCGTGCTGCTTCTTCTAGGCACGGGGGGCTTGTAATTTCTGTACAAGTGACGTTCGTCAGATTATCTTTGAATTTGTTCCAATTTGTGATAGTTTTCTCGATTGTTTTCCTGGCCGTATTCGCTTGGAGATTTATGTGCACTGCGTTGTGATCTGAGCTCAAGTCCTTGATGCAGATTATTTCCACGTTTGCTGTGATGTTTTTCATAACGGCTATATCCAAAATATCCGGCATTCGCTGAACTCCTGGAAAGTGTGTTGGTTCGTTCGGTGCAATTACTTGTAACTTCCGGTTTTCCGTGTACCTTAGTAATTGTCGGCCCTTGGTGTTTGTTACTCTGCAATTCCATTGCGAGTTCTTTGCGTTGTAGTCTCCTGCGGCTATGGTACCTATATTTCTGTCGAATATTTTGTCCAGGTCGTCGGCATTTATTTGTTTCTGTGGCGGCGAGTACAGTGCGTAGAGGGCTATGGGTCCGTCAGTTGTCTGTACTTCTACTCCTACCGTTTCCGTGTCCGTGGTTGTTTCTACTTCCGGCAGTTCGTGATGTTTTATGTTTCTTTTGATGACGATGGCGACTCCACCTCCGGCTTTCTCGCTTCTGTCTTTTCTATAGACTTGGTAGTTTGCTATGTTCAGTTGGTTGCAACGTCTGAGGTGCGTCTCGTTGATCAGGGCCACGTCGACGCTGTGTTCGTTTAGGTGTGCTACTAGTTCCTGTTTCTTGTTTTGTATTCCGTTTGCGTTCCAGAATGTAAGTTTCAGATTGTCTCTAGTTCTTCTAGTGGTCATTGTTGAGTGTGAGCATGATGGTTGTGATTCTTCTACTGAACTTTTCTATTTCCTCTTTGCTGTGTCCCATTTCGGCAAAGTCGAGCATCATTTCCGTCAGTTCAGATCTGATTGCTTCGTTGCTATTCCTTTTGTTTCGGCTGGTTGAAGGTTTTGTCTCCGGGTTGGGGTTGTTGCTTCTTTTTATCGGTTTTGGTATTTGGCTCGTTGTCGGTGTTTGGGCTGTTTGTCTCTGTGTTTGGGCTGTTTGTCTCGGTATTTGGGTTGTTTGTCTCGGTGGGGGTCTCGTTTCCTGCTGTCTTTGTTCCGTTTGTCTACCTATTTCCGGCCTCGCCGGGCAGTTTCTCCATATAGAGGTGTGTTCGCCTCCGCAGTTTGCGCATTTCGGCGGCAGTGTTAGCGGTTTCTCGCACAGGTGCGTGCTGTGGTTCTGTCCGCATTTCATGCATTTGTATTTGGCGTTGCAGTGCCTCTGCACGTAGCCGAACATCTGGCATCGGTGACATTGCACGGTTTCTCCTCGTGTTTTCAGTGGTTCCATTTTCACGCACAGTCCGTAGAATCGATCCATTTGGTAGATGGATTTGTATTCCTTCCCAATTTCTACCAGGACCATTTGGATTGGCGTGGCTTCTCTCCCTTTCATCCTGGTCACTTTTATGGCCGGGTATCCGTTGTCGTTGAGGTTCTCTTTGATTTGCTCCTCCGTCAGGCCGCAGGGAACTCCCTTCACTACGACCTTCAGATTCCTTTCCGTGCTCAGTTGGTGCGTGTGGAATTCGTAGTCTTCTTCTTTCATCAACTTGTACATGTTCCGGTAGTCAGTTATGGTTTGGGGCTGGATTCTTATCCCGTCCCTGGTAGTCGTTGCCCTGGTGTAGTTGATGTTGTTTCTGTTTAGCTTCCTTGAAAGCCCTGCCCATTTGTCCTTGTTTCGTAGCACGATGGGAGTTTTGTTGTTGACGTTGTTTTCGGTGGGGGTTTCGGTCTCAGTGACTTCGTCTTCGTCGTCGTCGTCGTCACTGTCCCTTGTATTTAAGCATGCGTAACTGTTCATACTCACCTGCGGTCCTCGCAGGCTTGACGTGGTTGGGCTCGTCAGCTTAGCGGTTTTCTTGGGAAACCGGAAGGTTCCCTCGTCCTCCGGGTCGGTTTTGCGCTTGGGGGCGGCCTCGGTGATGCTCTCCGTGTCCATCCGTGTGGGTTTCCTCCTCGGGGCGGCTTCGGTGGCTCTCCTCGGGGCGGCTTCGGTGGTTTTCTTGGGTTCGGCGTCGTTGGTCCTCTCGGCGGCGGTCCTTCTGGTCGCGGCGGTGTCCTGGGGCTGTTCGGCGTCGGTGTTCTTCTTCCTGTTCAGGAGGTGGTTGAGTAGCCTGTCCAACCCGTCCTCGCTGATGGACTCCAGGAAGGCGAAGTACTGGAATTCCTGGGCGGCGGCGGTTCCGTTGGCGCTGGTTTGTTTCATGATTGGATTCATGTCTGCAGTTTGGTTTTTTTGAATTATTTTGTCAGAATAATTGCTGGTCTTCACACCCCCGAGTACCTGCTTTTATGAGGGTCTGAAGGGTGGAAGGTTTACATTTCTCACTATTGGTACAGTTATACAAAGTTTAAAAAGCTTGGGTTTACAACAATATTTATTGAATATTTTGTTTTGAATAGGTTAGGTTATTTGGAAATGGTAAGTTATATCAATATATTATTTAACCAACTGATTTCTTAATTCTTACAAATTTAATAATAATTTTACTAATCAATTATTTTAGCCATTAATAATGCCAAATAAAAAACAAGGGATACATTGTGCTGTTGGTATATGCACTAATTATGTACTAATTATAACATATGCCCCGAAGGAATGACCTCTCATTTTTTAGGTTTCCTAAAGATAATAAAATAAGAAAAGAGTGGATTATGAAATGCCAAAGAAATGATAAATTTAATCCAGATACATCTCGAATATGCTCTGACCATTTTGAAAAAAAAACAAATTTGTTTGAGATTTAAAAAGTGAACTTACGGCTATTAGTCAAGAATAGACAACTGGTTCCACAAAGTATCCCAACTCTTAAACTTAATCCTCCTGCCACAACACCCTGCCCTGAAATTTCTAATGCAAGACAGTTAAGAATGCAAAAAAATAGACTTTGAAAATAGGGGAAATTTTAAATTTGTCTCTTGACCCAAAACAATTTGAAGAATGTGAAGAAATATCAGAAGTAAGTAGTCTTAAAATTATAAACTTTTGTATTTTAATATTAATATATTATACTATTTTAAGGGAATTAAAGATTACTGTTATATTAGAAAATATAGTTTAATTTGCTTTTCTTTTTACAGCCTGATATTAACTATAAGGAATTATATGAAAATTTATTATCATCATACAATTATTCGACTAGAAAAATATAAAAAGGAAGCCAAGCATGTTAAAAATGAGTTAAATTTGAGGTGGCCTTGGTGACCATCCTACTCCTCTCAATTCTTTTGAGCATAGATTGAGCTTGTAATTTTAGGTGAGGCTCGTAAGGCTGTCCAAGTAGGCTTAAATACTCATCCGAAAGCATAGAAGATTTTTTGTCATAAATATTCTTAAAATGGGAGATGTTGATGCAGATCCTGACCCTTTCCATAAGGAAATAATTGTATCTTTAAGTTCAGGTAAGATTTTTTACAATGTTATTTTTTGAAAAGCTCTATATATTTTTTTAATTAATTATTTTATTTTTTCTAAAACGATTTTGTGTAGTTTTCTTCAGGATCCTATGATAGCTCACCAAATAAAAATAATGAATATTTGCCACATGAGCTTAATGAAGATGGTTTGGAATATCTGGCTGGTTGGACAGCATATAAACATTCTAATGAATTTCCAGTGTTTGGTCAATATACCTCAAAATTTAAACCCTTTTACCATAATAACATACTCTAAAAAGCATATACCTATATACATATACAATTTTGTATTTCTATTTTCAGGTTTCTCTGATAGATCGCCTATAGGAATTTTATAGAAAAAATAATTATTATTAAAATCAATCCCCTCATAAAAATATAAGAAGCAAAATTAAAAATGTAGATTTAAGTATTTTGTACCTATTTTTTAATAAAACAATTTGTTTAGCTAATTTACATGTGTCTTTTTATTTTAATCCCAAAATCTTGAGTGATTGCATACTCAGAATTTTGGGATTAAAATGTTTTAATTTACAATCTACCCATTGTTGTGATCTCGCGATTTTGGTTTCAAAGAATTTGAGTTTCTCACGAGTCGGCAAAGAACCCTAAGTGGACACCCGATTAGTTTTTGTTTATTTAGGACCATTCGTCTGGTTTATCTAAATCATGCGGGCAGACGCTCGAACTTAGGGATCGTGCCGAGACGCCAAGAGGATTTTGTTTTATGAGTTCTGGAAATTTTCCATAAATATTAGGGGAGGACTCACACCAAGACCGAGGTGATGAGGTAGAAGGGAAGTTAAAAAGGGGCAGTCAGAATTGAGCTAGCAAGAGAGTAATTTGAGTTTTGAAAACGAACCTCCGTATTTTCGTCGAAGTAAATTCCGGGTTTCGACCACAAGTTTCGTAGAATTAAGTGTATTATTGTTAGTTAGTAATTATTGTAATAAGTTAGTGATTAGTTGTACATATTGTAAGGTATTAGTAGATAAGTAGTATTTAATTACATGTAAAGGACATATTTGCGTGTAATTAATTCATCCATTGTCCTGATCCTGGAGCAGCACCATACCGAATTACCAGTTCGCAACAGAGATACTATATTTTTGATCCCATCGCTGCCACCAAAAATATAGTATCTATGTGTCCTCTGCTAATTTTTCTAATACTTCTACTAACCCTTCCAGCCCATCGACAATAATGCTAACCGCTTGTGCTCTGGCACTCCATCGTGTTTCAGATGCACGTTTAAGGGGGTACTCGCTCAAATTTTCAAAAAAATGATACATTTTTGAACGGGTGCCAAAAGAAGAGGAAGGCAGATACAGAATTGATTTTTTTAAAATTTTATTTACACATCCTTCGACTATATGTCCATTTTTTTTCATTTGTTTCTCAGGAGTCAATTAAAAAAAGTCTATATGATGCGCACGATCAGCGGTTTACGGAACCTCAGAGAACAAAAAATCAAACTTATTATTAAAGTAGAAGAGCCAAGTTCCCCATTGACGGATGGAAATTAAAAACAAATCGATTTTACAGAAATGGCGCATCTACGGAAAAAATCCTCGAAAACGCTCAAAAACTTCCATCCGTCAATAGAAAACTGTTCATACTGTGAACAAAACTCGCCAAGGTTTTTTCAAATCAGTCAAGAACTCTATCCGTAATCATCCGCACCTTATTGTTAAAAACGATTCCGTGAAAAACGCGATTGAAAGATCACTTGTAGCTTTTTCATAGTGAAATCAGACCAATTTCAAAAGTATGTCGGTACGTACTTTGAGGTATTGGGAATAAGAGGAGAAAATAATTTTGAAAATATATTGAATACTTCTGAAATTATTCACGGTCGAGAAACGGAAAACGGGAATTTCAACGGCACAAACACAAGGCATTTTCGACGGAAAATGAAACATTAGTAGGGAAAGATAGTTCCTTTTAGACCCGCCTCCGCCTCTGACCTTGACCTTGCAACTTCCGGTTTCAACTTCCGGTTTCGACTTCCGGTTTCCGGTTTCGACTTCCGGTTTCGACTTCCTGTTTCCGGTTTCGACTACCGGTTTCCGGTTTCGACTTCCGGTCGCCATTTTCGGAACTTCCAGATGCGCGGGAAAATTCAAAATGTAGTCGCGAGGGGGGGAAATTCAAAATTAGATCCTGTTGAGACAAATGAGGTGTGAAGTTGGTTGCATAGATCAACGGGACTAAATACATGAGACTAGACAGACGAGGCTAGAGCCATGGGACTAAATACATGAGACTAGATAGGCGAGGCTAGATACATGAGACTAGATACATGAAACTAGATACATGGAGCCAGACAGATGAAGCTAAATACATGAGACTAGACAGACGGGGCTAGATACATGAGACTAGATAGACGGGGCTAGATACATGAGGCTAGACTAGACGGACCAGACTAAACTATTTTAAACCATTTGATGAGAAAAATAAAATCTGGTGTCAGAACGGCTCTAGCATGTGCCTTAAGCGAGATACCGCCCGACCGCCTACCCCACAGTTGATGACGTCATCCGCCGCGGCAGATATTGCTAAACTAATTACCTCGATGCTGATTGGCTGATTAACGAATAAATAATTACAGTTGACCTTTTCCCTCAATTTATATGTAATGGACAAGACTGGACAGACAAGACTAGACACACAAGACTAGACGAGACTACTTAGATGAAGGTAGACAGATGGGGGCTAAATACATCAGATTAGACAGACCAAGCTAAATACATGAAACTAGATTAGACTGAACTAAAATATATAAGGGATTGTTTAATCTAAATAAAATATATTTTCGATTGTTTTTCTTATAATTGTTAATAATGTTTATATTATTACTTTCATTTTGTTATCTACGTTTTATTTTGATTTACGGCTTGTTGATTAGACACAACCGGATGTTTGTCAGTGATAACACCAGGCAAGAATAGAGGGACTAGACTAGACAGACTAGATTAGACAGACAGACAAGCGGAGAAAATTCAAAATGAGTTGCGGATGGGTAGCGGACAATTCTGTATGCATGCATAATTGATTGCAAACATATTACGGATTGATTCAAATGGGATTATTGGTTTTAGGCCGGACAAGATCGGACAATACCGAACAAGGTCGAACAAGAACGGACAAGACTATACAGACCTTATATTTATCCGAATAATTTCCTATGAGTAAGCGAAATTTCTTATACTTGTCTGTGAACCAGATCGTATTAATGTTTTTCATTTATATAAATACCAAAGAGTTCATATTAGGAATGAAGCGCACTTCATTGCCAACCTCCCGTAACCTAACCTAATGCTAACCTAACCCAATGTGGGTTAGCATTGGGTTAGGTTAACTAACCCAATGAGATTAAAGCTGAAAGAATGAAAAGGGGACGGAAAGTGGATGGGGTGGACGGAAAGTGGACGGAGTTTAGCGTGGGGTTACATAGACCTCACACCCTGTTTAGCGTGGGGTCACATAGACCTCACACCCTGTTTGGCGTGGGGTCACATAGACCTCACACCCTGTTTAGCGTGGGGTCACATAGACCTCACACCCTGTTTGGCGTGGGGTCACATAGACCTCACACCCTGTTTAGCGTGGGGTCACATAGACCTCACACCCTGTTTGGCGTGATGAAAAGTGGATGCAAGTAGATGAAAAGTGGATGCAAGTAAATGAAAAGTGGATACAAGTAGATGAAAAGTGGATGCCAGAATTGAACTCTTTGGTATTTATATAAATGAAAAACATTAATACGATCTGGTTCACAGACAAGTATAAGAAATTTCGCTTACTCATAGGAAATTATTCGGATAAATATAAGGTCTGTATAGTCTTGTCCGTTCTTGTTCGACCTTGTTCGGTATTGTCCGATCTTGTCCGGCCTAAAACCAATAATCTCATTTGAATCAATCCGTAATATGTTTGCAATCAATTATGCATGCATACAAGATTGTCCGCTACCCATCCGCAACTCATTTTGAATTTTCTCCGCTTGTCTGTCTGTCTAATCTAGTCTGTCAAGTCTAGTCCCTCTATTCTTGCCTGGTGTTATGACTGACAAACATCCGATTGTGTCTAATCAACAAGCCGTAAATCAAAATAAAACGTAGATAACAAAATGAAAGTAATAATATAAACATTATTAACAATTATAAGAAAAACAATCGAAAATATATTTTATTTAGATTAAACAATCCCTTATATATTTTAGTTCAGTCTAATCTAGTTTCATGTATTTAGCTTGGTCTGTCTAATCTCATGTATTTAGCCCCCATCTGTCTAGCTTCATCTAACTAGTCTCGTCTAGTCTTGTGTGTCTAGTCTTGTCTGTCCAATCTTGTCCATTACATATAAATTGAGGGAAAAGGTCAACTGTAATTATTTATTCGTTAATCAGCCTATCAGCATCGAGGTAATTAGTTTAGCAATATCTGCCGCGGCGGATGATGTCATCAACTGTGGGGTAGGCGGTCGGGCGGTATCTCGCTTAAGGCACATGCTAGAGCTGTTCTGACACCAGATTTCATTTTTCTCATCAAATGGTTTAAAATAGTTTAGTCTAGTCCGTCTAGTCTAGCCTCATGTATCTAGCCCCGTCTATCTAGTCTCATGTATCTAGCCCCGTCTGTCTAGTCTCATGTATTTAGCTTCATCTGCCTGGCTCCATGTATCTAGTTTCATGTATCTAGTCTCATGTATCTAGCCTCGCCTATCTAGTCTCATGTATTTAGTCCCATGGCTCTAGCCTCGTCTGTCTAGTCTCATGTATTTAGTCCCGTTGATGTATGCAACCAACTTCACACCTCATTTGTCTCAACAGGATCTAATTTTGAATTTCCCCGCCTCGCGTCTACATTTTGAATTTTCCCGCGCATCTGGAAGTTCCGAAAATGGCGACCGGAAGTCGAAACCGGAAACCGGTAGTCGAAACCGGAAACAGGAAGTCGAAACCGGAAGCCGAAACCGGAAACCGGAAGTCGAAACCGGAAGTTGAAACCGGAAGTTGCAAGGTCAAGGTCAGAGGCGGAGGCGGGTCTAGAAGGAACTATCTTTCCCTACTAACATTATAATGATTCTTTCTCGCCCACCTCTATGAATCGATTCCTGGACCATATAGCAATCCTTCCACGACTTCGTAGCTCTTCTAGAGCTCAGATTGCTCCTCTCTCTGGGTTAATCGACACCTTTTCGCTTCGTCCGTAGCGCGGCGATCAGCATTTGATATCGCCTCGCTGCATAAACCACGGCATGTAGACCGACGTCAATTCCGAGCCTTTTCAAGACATGTAGCACTGTCGTGAAGCTCTCGTTGAAAATGGAAGCTGCCAACCTGGCAGAAATATCGACAGTTTGTTTCCTGTTGAACAGATGTTTCGGGACAAACTGCCAAATGGTTGCATTGAAGCTCTCATTGTTGTTTTGAGTGTCCTTGCCTAGACATATTTTCAAGAATTATTCTTCTGTTAAATCCTCATATTCTATATTCTCATATCCCCCAATTTACTTCACGTACTTTCGAACAATTGTATCGAGAGCAGGTTTGTGAATATTAGTAGTCCCGTTTTGCTGGGCCTCATCCAGGACAGGACATGGACCAGGACATTACACAGATGATGTTGAGGGTTCGAATCCGTTAAGATTTTGTGAAAATAGCCGCTCCAAGTTTGGAGGGGCCGGCCTTTCTCTTCTTCCGCAGACTCGATGAAGCTAGCGGCGCGCTCTTGAAAGCAGCATTTTCAAGAAAATATTTTACAGGACCATTCTCAATACATGAAAGAACCAAAATATATAAAAAAAATTATTTTAAAAACCATTTTTTCCCAAAAAAATTACAGTACAGTACTTTATACATGCTAATATTCGTTGCAATAAATTTCGCCACCGTTCTTTTTCGAACTGTATATATGTTTCTAATGATACATCGATTCCCGTTTTATTAATTAATCTTCTTTCTGTTTCTTTCCAAATTGTAAACGATTTTCGATGATTTGGACTTCTTTCATGGCTAATCAATTTATTATTTTTTTTGCTCCATTTACTAAAACCAAATGTAGTTACGAAAGATGATTGTGTAGCGGAATTTGATGTAATAAACAGTAAGCAACAAAAGCAGTACGATGCATTATTTTTTGGTGAGTATAATAACCAAGATCGGTTTATTTGAATTCCTTCTTCTTCATTACCGTCTCGCCGATAAAACCAAGATTTTGGTATTAGACGATTAGCTGTTGTTGCTACTGCATTAGTTCTAAAATATGATCCACGAATAATCATTTCTGTGCGAAGTTGATTCGATATTATTGGAAGATTAATATTGAATTTTAAATAAGCAACATCTCTCAACTACAAAACGTCTGGAACTACAGTAAGTGTTTCTGTTGCATTTTCTGTTTTTTTTTATTAGATATGAACACGGATTTGGAACTTCAGATGTACTTGGGCTCCCATATGCATCTTCAAAGTCTTGTATTCGTTGTGAGTGTTATCGCATAAAAGTTTAACAGTAGTAGGAGTACAACCTGAATCTGATTCTGACTCCGATTTTACTTCTTCATGGTTCTTCATGCTTCTTATCTTCTGATTTTTCTTTTTGGGATTTTTTTACTAAATAGGATTTCATTGTTATTCTGGATTTCTCAGTTTCTTTTTCGAGGCATCGACAAGTTTTTTCCAGGCATAGACATGGTCTAAATAAAAAATAATTTTTGAAGTGAAAACTTCTATAGCCGCGCTGAATGACATTTGGGTAGTGGGAAAACTCATAGATTTGCGTCATCGTCATCAATAGCTGGGTTCTATAGAAAAAAATTCTATTTCTTGTACGCATATGTTTAAAGTTGGCTCTGAACGTCAAACTTAATAGTCAAAGTTTTTGGCTGTGTTGACAGAACGTAGTGTTTCTAAGGAAATATAAACCCGTGGAATTAGTGTGCAGTACAAGAGTAACTACTTTTGGCGGATGTAATAGTAGATGTACTAGTGCCGGATTATTGGAAAGTGTTTGGCAGAGTGGACAGAACGCAGCGCCTCTAAGGAAATATCAACCCCTATAATCAGTGTGCAGTACAAGAGTAAGTACTTTTGACGGATTTACTAGTAGATATACTAGTACCGGACTATTGTAATGTTCAGATTACTGGATTGTATCGAAGAATTCATGGTAAATCACGAATCAGACCCATTAAAGTTTTAGGCAACCAAATGTACTCGTGTGCTCTCTAAAGGAAGGAAACCTAAAATTAATAGTCAGCGATATAGAGATAAGAATAAGAAAAAAAACTCTTGCAATAGTTAATTCAGAAATTTCTGAACATCGAACAATCACAACTGAGAAGGAGGAAAAAATTAAACGTCGTAAAGAATATTTCAAACAAAAATGAATTTAAAAGCAAGTTATAAGGAAGGCATGTTTCTAAATGTCAAAATTTCCATAACTCACAAATTGCAGACCCATCAACAAGAAATGTGCCATATATCCTACCAATTCATTTTGCTGACCTATCAACACAGAACCAACCAAACAATCCAGATTCAAATTCATATTATGATGTTGACATTAACAGTCATTCTCCTTCAGGAGTGAGTTATGTTCCAGAATTACATAAAACAATACTAACAAACTATGTACCAAATTTGATTAATTAACATACTGATAAATCCTCAAAACCAGTTTTAAAGCTGTTTTTTTCAAAAGTTTTCACTTCAGTCGGCAGTGCCCGACTGCCTGCCTATATTTTTTTATTATATTAATTATAATATTACTTTTGAACAATTTAGAACAAGTTATTTGCTAGCCCTGAGGAAGCCACCAGTGGTGTCGAAACGTCGGCTTTGTAAATAATAAGGATTTTTGACTGAAAACCCGATTATATTTATCTACTTCTATATATATATATATATATATATATATATATATATATATATATATATATATATATATATATAACTCGGCCGCAGTTTAGGTTTAACAATATCTAAGGTATATATAGCTCAACATTTATAAACTACTACTACTGCACATTTATATTCTACACTACTGCACATGGATATTCTATATTGATTATTTTATGTCGGAAAAAAGAAAGAAGAAAAGATTTAATTCAAAATTTGAAAATTATGCGGGAAATATAAAATTGCATATCGAACAGTTATCGTTTTAAAATAAGAAGCTTGTAAAAATATATGTATTATTATTTTAGCAAAATAAAGTGTTCAGAAAGAAAGAACGTTTTGTATACGGTGATGTTTGATTGATTTACAGCAAATTAATTATGTAGCTATGATTATTATAAAATAAAATTTTCCGGAAAATCTTCGTTCTTGAACACCATTTGACGCCCCTCTGCGAGTGGTGCCCGGGGCATAATGCATCCTCTTGCAACCCCTCGCTCCGCCTCTGTCTACACGGTGCAGATATATCTGTATATTTCGCATAGTTTTAGTGAAATCGTCATGGAGGATGGACTAGTCTGTTCATTTTTTGAACAAAATGAATCGGAAAACGAAGCTACCGTCTACATGCGCCGACTTATCTGCTCAGTGCATAGATATCTATGCTCTCTAGCTCAGTTATCGCTGCAACTGTACCGTCTTCGCGCCGTTTTCAAAACTGCGCACTTTTCCTATCTACACGCAACGTTTTATCTGCAGCGTGTTGAACTGTTCAGAAAAAAGGTTGTGCAAAACTCAAAAAATATGCTCACTACCACATAACCTAGTCGTAACAGCAGCATACTCTCCCCCAAAACACAATTAAAAAAAGGTGACTTCAGACAGTTGTTCGAAACTCTAGGACCAAAATTCATTGCCGGAGGCGACTGGAACAGTAAACATATTGCATGCGGCTCCAGGTTAATAACTACAAAAGGGAAAGAGCTATATAACCTCATAAATGAAAAGAAGTATTCGTACTTGTCAACAGCATCTCTTACATATTGGTAGGATCCCAACAAAACTCCCGACCTCTTGGATTTCTTCATTAGAAGTGGAATATCATCAACCTATACGGACATAACATCAAGCTATGACTCAACATCTGACCACTCTCCAGTAATAGTGACAATAAGCACAAGAGCTATTCATGGTAAACCACAACCCAGGCTACACAATGCAATCACCAATTGGGATACTTACCGCAGTGTCTAAAACGAAACTATAGACTTAAAAATTAACCTGAAAGAACCCGATAGACTCGACGATACGGTAGCACAGCACGCTACTCCTGAATTAGAGCATAGACACCCCGAAATTAACATCCCACTCAAAATCAAGATACTAGTGGCTCGAGCCAAGTGGCAGAGAAGTCGAAATCCTCTAGACAAACCAAGTCAGTAATAAACTAAAAACCAAACTCAGAGAATACAGAACAGAATCATTCAAAAACTGCGTAACCAAACTGAATAGATTAAATAACTCTGTTTGGAAACCAAATCCGCCAAAAAACATATATTACTGTCATCATCTCTACGCATGCTTCTACCAATGCTAGGACAATGGGCTACAAGCGATTACGAAAATGCTGACCTAATTTCACAATATTTAACAGGGGTATTCCTGCCAACAGACAACCATAAAGACGACGAAATTTTAGAATACCTTGCATCCGACACACAACCCCAACCGCCTCTGACTCCAGACACACCCAAAGAAATCAAAGACGCGATCTAAGACGCGCAAAGAAAGAACCGGGAACGTACCTACTAACACCCAACATGCTGAAGGAGTTGCCAAGAAAAGGCATTGTGTTGTTCACATACTTCAATGCAATCCTCAGACTCCAGAATCTTAGGGATTTTAGGGTGGGTTCAATGAGGGTTTAACACTTTACACAAATAATATATTGATTTACTCAAAACTTCGTTACATGCTTTCGTCTTGTTGCAGAGGAGAGTGTCTTGTTACACATGCGCACTCACACAAGCCACGTTGCCACTTCTATTCCCAACACTCCTCCTCGATTTTTACATATTAACCCTTTTTTAACATTACAAAACATAAAAATCGTTTCTCTTACAATCTAGTTCATAATACAAATAAAACTTTTTTTTTTTTTTTTTTAACAAATATTTAGGATATTTCTGTAGTAACTGAATTGTTCATAACTTAGTGCTTTAGTAAACATATCCGCCAGGTTCTCAGTAGAACTTACATATTTTATATCTATCTCCTTTGAGTTTACTTTGTCTTTAATAAAGTGATATCTAATATCAATGTGCTTTGATCGTTTAGTATTTTCCTAACTATTCGCCATATCAATCGCACCCTTATTATCTACATACAATACAGTTTTTACATTTTCGTTCAAATCTTCGCTTAATCGTTTAATATTTATTTGTTCACATGCGCTGACAGTGGCAGCTATATATTCTGCTTCTGCAGTTGATAAAGAAACACATCCTTGTTTTCTGGATAACCATGATATAGCATTTTTACAATACATTGTTACTGATCCACTTATGCTCCTCCTATCTTTTTTGTCGTTTGCATAATCTGCATCTGAGTAAGTTTCAATTGACATTTGATTTGACTTTACATATGTTAATGACAAATCTATAGTAGTGTATAAATATTTTAACACTCTTTTTGCTTCTAACCATGCTGATTGCGTTGGTTTATCTAGACATTGACTCAAATAGCTTGTTGCATAGGATATATCTGGCCTAGTGCCTGTACTTATATACATTAATCCTCCGATTAATTCCCTATATGGAACATTAACAATCTCTTCGCTTGAATCTATTTGATAACCTTTTGTTATTGGAATCTTTGCTCCTTTACTCTCTATCATTCTAAATCTTTCAACCATTTTTCTTATGTGTTTACTTTGAGATAACTTTAATTTTTCTTTTGATCTTTCTATTTCCATACCTAAGAAGTTTTTTACATTGCCTAAATCTTTCGCATTATATTCTTTCTTTAGTTCAGATATAATAAACTTTACATTCTCGTCACTTCCAGTTATAAGTATATCGTCTACAAACACAATTAACCATACATTCTCGCCAATATAAAAACAACAATCATTTTTAGATCTTTTTAACTTGATCCTACTTGCAAAACTATTAAATGTTTCGTTCCAACATTTTGGGCTTTCCTTTAGTCCGTACAAACCTTTATTCATTTTAAAAACTTTATTCCTTTCAATATTTATTCCTTGTGGTGGATTTACATAAATTTCAGATTTTAAGTTACTGTTCAAAAATGCCGTTGGGATATCCAACTGCTTCAATTGCCACCCTTTTTGAATAGCCTGAGAAATTAACAATCTAATTGTTTGCAATCTAGCCACTGGGGCATAGTTATTTGCGCTATAATTTACATTTTCTTGAAAACCTCTTGCGACAATTCTCGCTTTCTTTACACCGTCATCTTTGGTTTTAAAAATCCATTTAGAGTCTATAATTTTCTTATCTTTTGGTTTAGGAACTACTGTCCATGTGTTCATATTTGTATGAGCATTTATTTCTTTATTTATAGCTTCTTGCCACCCATCATTTAAGTTTATTGCTTCATCATATGTTATTGGATCTTTTCTTAAAAATAAACAATATGCAGTATGCAATTCGTATTCAAAATCTTTTTTATATCTTTCCGGTACTTTAATTGTTCGTGTTCTAGTCTTTCGTTCTTCATTAATAACATTTCTTTCATCAATACTACTATCATCACTACTATTCTCGTTTTCTACTTCACTATCACTTGATTCATTACTTTTTTCGGTTTCACTATTATTTTCGTTATTTACTTCGTTCTCACTTGACTTATTATTTTCGCTTAATACATCGCTTTCATTTAATATGAATTGCTCTGATAACTCATTTCTATTTTTATCGTTTACAAACTTATAATCACTTTCATCAAATTCTACATCTCTGGAGATTATTATCTCTTCTGTTTGAGGGTTCCACAAACGATACCCATTGCTACTATAACCTACCATTCGAGTTTCAATACTTCTTTCGTCAAGTTTAAATTTACGTGGTAAAATTACCGCCCACGCTTTTGAACCAAATACTCTTAACCTTTTTAAATCTAATTTTCCGTAATACATTTCGGCTGGAATTTTAAAATTTATTGCTGCAGATGGACATCTGTTTAACTGATAAGCTGCGCACATAAATGCTTCTGTCCATAAGTATTTTGGTAGCCCTGTTTCATTTATCATTGTTCTAGCTTTATTGTACAAAGTTCTATTAAGTCTTTCTGCTACACCGTTTTGTTGTGGTGAATAAGGTCTAGTATACTGAATAATAATTCCGTTTTCGTAACAAAATTTTCTGAATAAATTTGAAATGAATTCGCCGCCATTGTCACATCTTATCCTTTTTACATTTACATCTTTTTGCGTTTGAATTTCTTTAATATAATGTATAAGGTTATTTTCAGCTTCACTCTTATTTTTAAGTACATACAGTTTTACAAAATGAGAATAATCGTCCGTTATAGTTTGAAAATATTTTTGACCTTCATTTGACATAGGTGTCACCGGACCAGCTATGTCTGTGTGTATTAACTCACCAATTTGTCTGCTTCTTGGTAGTTCTTGTTTAATAAATGGCTTCCTTACGCTTTTGTTTTTCATGCATGAATTACATTTTTTGTCGGACATGGGTAGTTTCATTGTTGATAACCCCTTTTTATTTAAATGACCCAATCTCAAATGCCATATATTATTGTTTGAGCATACATTTGCTTCTTCAAACTTAGAATTATCTTTAAGTAATCCATTCAAATAAAATAAACCACACCTTTCTTTGCAATGCCACACTGCATCATTTTTAATTAACGTTACCTTTAATGGTTTAAATATAACTTCAATACCTTTATCTATTAACCCTTTTACTGACAAAATATTATGAAATAAACCCGGAACAATTAATGCATCAATAGTTACTTCCCTTCCGCATGATAACATACAAATTTTACCTTGTTTCTTTGCAATTAATGCATCGCCGCTTGCGATTTTTATTCTTGTACACGTTTCCATGACAATAACATTGGTCATGTATTTTTCATATTCTTGTTGTATTAAGTGTTCTGTTGCACCTGAATCAATTATCCAATCAATATTGTCTGTGTTCACTGTTGCCTGATAACATTCTAGCTGCGTCGTTGCTACGAAATTGTAGTTTTCTTCTGTCTTGCTCATGTGTGTCTGATTTTGATTTGAATTTCCTCTATGCTGTCCTCGACCTCGATTATACTGGAATCTTCCACGACTGAAGTTGGATTGTGCACGTCCACGACCACGAAAATTTCCTCTCTGTTTGCCATTATTTGTGTTGCTAAAACACTCTGACTCTATATGTCCAGTACGCCCACATTTGAAACATTCGTATCTTGCACTAAATGCTGCTTCACTTCTATTTGTTGATGTCTTTTCACCTCTCTTTAATTCGTCGTCTAACAAACACGTTTTTACAAAATCAACAGTCAAGTCTTTTTCCGCACTCATTGTTTCTATGGCAGTAACTACATTATCATACGACGATGGTAATGTTAGTAATAGATGACACACTTTATCAGACTCATCCATTTTAGTGCCTGATGATTCTATGCTATTTATTAATGCATCATATTTTAGGAAATGATCTTGTAATTTGTCACTTACTTTGCATTTTAGCGTTAAAAGTTGTCTTTTCAGATGTAATTTGTTTACTGCGCTTTTTCTTTCGAAAATGTTTTCTAAGCAAGTCAACATTTCTTTAGCATTTCTTGCTTTCTGCACATATGAGATGTATTTGTCGGTTATACATTTTACAATAGTTGATCTAGCTTTAGCATCTTTTTCTTTGTTCAGTTCCTTTCCAGGTTGTAAAGGTTCGATTGCTTCTTTTACTCCTTTTTCTTCTAGTATAAGATATACTCTGAATTTCCAATGTGTAAAATTTGTTCCCTCTTTCAGTTGCGGGTACACCACGATCCCTTCACCGGTCGCTGTCGCCATTTTTCTTTGTTCTGCTAAACACGTTTTTTGCACTTTTTTAAATTTACCCTTATTTTATCAAATAAAGCGATTTTTCAAAAAACTTTTTGTCTCTCCCCTGGGCCCATAACCTCTTAGGGATTTTAGGGTGGGTTCAATGAGGGTTTAACACTTTACACAAATAATATATTGATTTACTCAAAACTTCGTTACATGCTTTCGTCTTGTTGCAGAGGAGAGTGTCTTGTTACACATGCGCACTCACACAAGCCACGTTGCCACTTCTATTCCCAACACAGAACTGGCCTAAACACTTCAAGCTGGCCGAGATAATACTAATACCAAAGCCAGGAAAGGATCTAAGCTCCGTGACATCCTACCGGCCAATCAGCTTACTGCCCGTTGTTTCTAAACTACTGGAGAGATTGATACTTACAAGAATAGACCCAGACTTTAACTCAGCAGACTGAATCCCAAACCATTAGATTGGTTTTCGACGGCAACATTCAACTGTTCAACAATGCCACAGAATCGCCCATCAAATAAATATCGCATTTGAAGAAAAAGAATACTGCACTTCACTAGTCCTAGACAGGAATTCGACAGGGTCTGGCAAGGGGGACTATTATATAAATCTCGAACCTACTCAGATCATACCTACACAACCGACAGTTTAGAACCATAGTCAACAATGAAGTGCGATTAATGCTGAAGTCTCACAAGGTAGTGTATTGGGCCCTCTACTGTATGTACACCTCAGATATCCCCGAAACAGCAAACATAACCATAGAAATATTTGCAGACGACACAGCTGTACTAACTAACCACTCAGACCCCAACATCGCCACAAAACATCTCCAAGACTACATACATACATCTGGAAAAATGGTTAAAAAAGTGGAAAGTACAAATCAATGAAACCAAGTCCTGCCATGCAACATTCACGTTAGGAAAATGTCTCTCTCCTCCAGTTTATTTTAATATTATAGAAATCCCTCAATACTCGAAAGTAAAATATCTAGGACTACATCTTGACAGCAAACTCAATTGGAAGAACCACATTATCAAAAAGAGAAGACAGATTGATCTCAGACAAATGGCTCATCTGCAAAAACTCGAGTTTAACGCTAAGCAACAAAATACTTGTATATAAAACTATAATCAAACCTCTCTGGACTTGAAATGGCATTGAACTCTGGCGATGCGCCAGCAAATCGAATATTGCGATCATGGAAAGATGCCAAGCTAAAATATTAAGTAGCCCAGTCTTTTTAGCATTTCACCCCGGAATCTAACGGAAGAAGCTGAATTTTTGTATAGACCGTTATTTTAACATTACAAATGTTGTCTCAAAAGTCACACATATGTACATATATATATATATATATATATATATATATATATATATATATATATATATATATATATATATATATATGCCAACATGTGAGGTTGTCTCTGATGTGAGCGTCCTTAGATATTCAATGTCAAAGGTCGCAAAAATCCGTTTTTTCTGCCTCCGTATTTGCATTCCGTATTTGCATTTGCTTCTGTATTTGCATTTATAATAAAAGTTGTAGAGAATAAATTTCTCTACAAATTGCATCCGAGACATTTTTTTATACGTCGAACTGTTTTTGAGATAGAGGACGCAGTGGAGCACTCAGCCCACTCAATCATACGTACCTTAGCGCAAGGAAAATCCTGAATCCCAAGGTAATATACTGTTTTTTACATTGCATTGACCACAAGCTAAAGAACATTGTATCCCTAACTTATGGCAACCACAACGCGAACCACAACTAGTCTTGCAGTTGCAGAATATTGAAGTGAGTAGTTCATCTGGTGCAGATGGTAAAAGTGTTGTTACCGGCGTTAGAGTTTCATTTTG
This sequence comes from Phosphuga atrata, assembly GCA_944588485.1. NCBI lineage: Eukaryota > Metazoa > Arthropoda > Insecta > Coleoptera > Silphidae > Phosphuga > Phosphuga atrata. The sequence goes on from OX155909.1 coordinate 1,435,588, forward strand.
CAGTACTCAACCCCGTCCCTAGGTTTGAATTAGAATAACAATAAAATATATTTGGAATGATTTACTTCATTATTTAATTATTTGTATGTCAAAAGTAAGTAATATTTCATGTCTATTTGATTTAAAAGAAATTAAAAAAAAAATAAGGTATTAAATTGTTATTTAAGTAATATTTAACAATTAAGTAAAAAACAAAACGGTATAATACTTTGGGATTCAGGATTTACTTTGCGTTAAGGTATGTATGACTGCTCATGAGCGCTCCACACTCTGCGCCCTCTATATCAAAAACAGTTCGACATATAAAAAAAGGTTTCAGCTGAAATTTGTAGAGAATTTTATTCTCTACAATTTTCATAATAAATGCAAATACAATAGGAGGCAGACTAAACGAGATATTCTCAAAAAAACTATGTTAAGGACGCTTACATGTTGGCATATGTGACTTTTGAGACAAGATTTGTAATGCTAAAATAAAGGTCTATACAAAAATTCAGCTTCTTCCGTTAAATTCCGAGATTTACCCCTTTTTTGACTAAAATGACTGGGCTAAAGAACAATTGCCAACGCTCTATGGTACGTCACAAACCTGCAAATTAAACCAATGAAGAAAGAAATCCCGGAAAGACGAAAAAAGCATCAAGAAGAAATAGAATCACACACAAATCCACTAATAGATACATTTCCCCAACACCAAGTCCTCAGAAGACTCAAGAGACGCTGGCCAACTGACCTTTAGCGGTACCCAGAGGTCCCATCGGTGGATGGATACCTCACGCCAATTCGTATATCATAACTTCAGGTTATGGAATAAAAAAAATGTATCAATTCTGATTGTTGAAAAAATTTCGTTACTTACTAATGCCACCACAGCTACATTTGAATGAAACGATTTGAACAAAATGGATGGTTAAATTAGATTATAATGGAGCAGATACATCTAGACCACATATCACGTGGCGAAATCTCGATCCGAAATATGAAAGAATATTGTTTAAGGGTTAGATTAGGTTATATTAGAGCAGATAAATGCAGACCACATATCGTGCAACCTCTCGCTGTGGTGGCGTTAATACGTAAGTACCAAATTTTCCAATAAAAAATTTATTTTAGTTTACAATTAAGATGTAAGTTTACAATTCATTAAGGGACACTAATCAAAATCATATTATAATATTATTATTTTTTTATGGCACTTGGCGCTTAAAATGGAACTCTTAATTGTAGGTAAAATAAACTGTGGCTCATTGGATATAGTTTTTATTTCTGAACGTCTTTAATATGCATATATATATATATATATATATATATATATATATATATATATATATATATATATATATATATATATATATATATATATATATATATATATATATAGTTGATGTATATAGACATTAAATTTATTAAAATATCTTGTAAGTATCTTAAAAATTTTGCATATTTCATACATTTTATTTAGAAAATTTAAGACATCTATTAAATTGAATCAAAAGGAATACTATTTTGTACATACTAGCAAAAAAACGACAACTTTTTTGTTTATTAAAATAAATCTAAACACCCTAAAACCATATGGAATAGTAGAGAAAACATTGATAATTATATAAAACGAGAAGAACTAAAAAGAAAATGATTAAATTTTTAAATTACATAAAATGAGCAAACAGTTTTGTATATATATATATATATATATATATATATATATATATATATATATATATAAGAAGATTTTGGTATGACTAATTTTGAGTATTTCCAAATACTACCGAGAATTTCCATCTAAAATATCTATTCTGAAGAGATATTAGTTAATGAGTCATTTTTTAAATTCATGACTAGTTAATATTATTGAACATATAACTATTTACGACGGATTGGTTGTATGTAAATAAGCTGAAGCAGAATTGAGCAATCCAATACGTTGCTTCTGCTTACGTTGTTCGGCCATTTGGTCTTTTAATTCCATTAATTGTTGAGATAAATTTTGTACTAAAACTTGTGTTGTTTCTAATTGAGCTTGTAAACTACGCAACTCAATTTGTTCTCCATCTCCTTCAACCGAAGCCAAAGACATTGCTCTTAATCTTGGAAACCAATCGAGATTAGTAGTTTTGACCATCTCATATACATAACTCTCCGGACCCGTAAATTCTGTTGGATCTTTCACCTTTATAAGTACAATAAAGTACAAATAATGCCACATATTATGTTCACATTTGATGTGTTCTTCAAAGCTTACAGTCTTATTATCAAAAGCAGACCTATTTAATCCTACAAATTAATGTTATACAATTATAGTTTATGAGCTTTTTGTTAATTACCGCAGATAAAACACGTGTTTTTCAGTATGAGTTCTTTTTGTTGTTTCTCCGACCTCAAATCGGCAAATGTGTCGATAATGACACCAAAAATCAAATTAAGTACGATAATTATAACAATGAAGTAAAATAAGAGATCATATACTACTCTAGCAACAAACAACCCTTCCTGAAATAAATATTTGCAAGTAAAAATATGTGAAGTTCAAACATGATTTATAAATCTTACTGACCGCACTGCTAGGTGCCCTTAAAATATCGCCGATACCACCACCATTTCTTAAACCCTGATTCAGTGTAGTAACAATACACATAATCAATGAATCACATGCCCTTTCCTTAACTTCTTTATGGCAATGTAGCTGTTCATGGCTACTACCAGCTTGACTATATTTATCAGTAATAGATTCACAACTGAATTCATCAGCCATCTTACTATGATCTGAAATAAAACAGACAAGCATGAATAAAAATTTTAATATTCTGTAACATAATTTAATTTTTATCACTCATGCGCGAAAAGTACTTCTTGACGTAGATTATTTAATACGAAAAATGTCATATCTCATTGTATTTCCACATAACCTGGGTACCGCACACAAATATTCAATATCATATATTAAAATAAACGAATGAATAAAATTAAAATGAACACAATCAAGACCGCGGTATTAAAAAAGTGACGTGAAGTGTCCCATTTTTTTTTCATTACAAAATCATAATAATAATTAAAGAAAATGTTTTAAAATGAGTGTAAATTCTATGGTGATACCGGAGACTGAGAAGTTTTTATGAATCCACACCACCAATTGAAAAAACAAATTCTTCATTTTTGATTCCATTTTTTTTGGGCCTGGATCCCAAACTTGTAAGATACATCCCCTCGCATGAGTAATAAAAAATATTGTTTGTAACAGGCGAAATTGTCAATTTCCCTGTCGAGGGAAATATCGCTCTCGCGAAAAATGGACAACTTTTCACCTTAGTTACAGAATATACTATTTAGTTTCTTTTTGGTTGTATCTATAGTCGTTTCGAAATTAGTTTAAACTTACGTGTACTATCATTATCATCATCGACGTTTACCAGGAAATCATCTTTGAAGAACATGTAACCTATAATAGAGAACATATAAACGAGAATCAATGCCAATACGGCCGTTAAGATGATAGATCGCCCATTTCTTGTAACTGATCTGATAACATTCAGCAAAGTTTCTTCACGATATACCACGTCAAAAAGCTGAAAAATAATATTTTTTAATTTGTAATTGGTGTATAGCTATGTATACGGTATAGAAAACTAGCGTATAGTCCTGATATAGCTGTGTGACAGCTTCGTATAGTTGAACTATACTAATACTTTGGGACTATACGAAGCGGTCAGACAGCTATAGTCAAACTATAGCAAGACCAAACGCTAGTTTTTATACCGTTAGTACGTAGCTTAAGATATTGTATTATAAATTTTATTTATTTTCCCTACTGTCTTATATATAAGTTATATATTTTGCATAAAGCAATCTATACAAAATATGCAATTAATTAAATGTTGTATTTAATATTAATTGAAATGAATTTTGTTTATAACATAGAGTTTTCTTTGACAAAATATTAAGTAATTTGATTAAATAAAAATTATTATAAAAGCAACCCACTACTTGAAACCTTTCTGTATGTTTCTTGGACAAAATATTCAATAACTTAATAGACCTATATACGGTTAGTTAAGCGCATGCGGGTCCGCCTTGTTTCAAACGCGGGAAATGAAAGTTTCCGGCACATTTTGTTTTTTCACTGGTTATACGTCAAAAAAGTGCCGAAAAGGGCGGAAATTGACGCATGCGCATAAAAAAAATCAACTATGAAAAGGTCTATTAAAAATGTATTAATATTCATATATCCATAGTAATTATTTTATTTGTAATATAATTTATTTTAAATTTAATTTTTTGTAATTATACTCGAACCGGCAAGAGAAAGCAGCTATTCTGCGCCGAGGTATGAGGATCAAGGGACACGCTGAGGTACGCGCAGATTAGTTCAAGATAAGAAATATGCGTCAGTTTTTCAAATACGGACAACTAAACACCGCGCGCTCGAAATAAAGTGGGGGTATGCGCAAAACAATGCTAAACTCGTAGAGACGAGATGCATTCTCTCGCCGGTACGAGTAAAGATATACTTATAATATATATTTATATATATATATATATATATATATATATATATATATATATTAAATTTATTTTAACTAATTTAATAGAAAATACTTACTAATACAGAGAAGAAAAATGGATGCATCAGTAATCCTAACATACAAAATATTAAGTATGCTAGGTGATACAACAACTCTGCATCTGTTAAAATTTGCTGGTAAGTCTTGGTAAGTGTACCGTGATTACCCATTATACTGACTAGATGAATTCCTTTAAGTAAAACAGTTAATGTGCCTAATAAGGCTAAGGTAGGTTCAGGGCCTAATGAGAAAATTAGTCTTAATATTGTAGAAGCAACTAAAGTTCGAATCCCAGTTTCTCGAGGCAATGTAATTACTATTGCTGCTGATGATGTCATTGCAGCCCAAATTAACGCAGAAACAGTCGACCCAAGTTCTACAAAATAATAAAATCTTCATTTTTTAAAAACTACTTCTTTAAATGCAGGCTAAAGACAAACTAATGCATTTTAATAACATACAATGTCTTCATACAACAACAAAAATATTCAAAGAATAAAATAAAAAAAATATTTATATTTTTATGAACAGTCTTTGCAGACATCAAGATCTTTCGATCAAAACCTTCACCAGTTTTGTCTTGAAAATAGGGCTTCACACGAGAATCTCGTTTCTGATTTTCTTCATAAATTTGAATCCGAGCAACGACGAGATCAGAAACGAGACTCTCGTGTGAAGCCCTGCTTGAAAACCAACTATGAGGCGAACGTCGCTCTGCAATTTTTTTCTCATCAACCAATATGAGTCCAGGGGAGGTTAGCCCTCAAAACACTCCAGTCTATTGTATTTCCCTACATTGTCCCATTCATGATTCAATGTATTAATCAATTATATCCCTTACAAAAACCCCATCCTGATCCTCGTCCTCTACCAGAAAGAGATATAATGATTGTCAGTAATAGAGATATGAAATGATGAAAAACTATCCAGCCACCTAAGAGAACTTAAATATAACTTAGATACTGCAAGTGAATTATATCTAGAGCAATAAATAACCCCACAAGGCTTATTAGAATTATAAAGTCATCACAGCATATCATCTCTATTCTAGCCATTACCCGATGTCTCCCAACACACCACATGCAAATATTTCGCGACTCTGCGGTAAGTGGTAATGGAACATTGTAATACCCGATCAAATGTCGGAAATGCGGTGATACATATGATACTAGTAAATTTAACCAACATTCTTCCGTCAAAATGCAATTTCCGTGGACAGTCCTACCACGAAGCCTGGTCCCATAACAAATGTGTCATTTAACTGCAACAAATCTAAAATCCGCAACAACTCAATTCCTTCCCTAACAACTTTACAATTGTCTAACTATCTGTACTAAGTTTGTACATAATATATATTTTTTAACTCCGCCTGGGATACCACTGGGTGGATTGAGAAACTCAGATGGTGTCACTGTCGGTCCCAAGCCCGGATAAAGGAGGAGGGTTTGAGGGCGAGGTTAGCAACCTACCCTCTGTAAAACAGCACATACGCTTACAGAAACCAAACAGAGCCTCGGAACAGGACGGACACAATGTTGACAAACCAAGCGACTACAAGGAAAATGAGACGGGAGAAAAGAAAACAGAAACATATAAGACTAGGATGCTAGAACGTAAGATCATTTAACGGAAAAGATCAGGAAATCATTTTAGAATTAAAGCACCATAAAATAGACATCGGTGCCATATCGGAAACAAAAAAGAGGGGAAAAGGAACCGAACAGTACAGCGACTATATACAGATCTACTCAGGGAAACCCAAGAGCAGCGTTAGGTGTAGGAATACTCATTAAACATACGTTTAAAGACTCTATAATCGATATCAAGTACAAAAATAGAATGCTTCCAACAAAGTCTAAACTCTTCGAGAAAACAATACAAACAAGACTCAACGTCCAGCAGAAAAAACATCATACTTCCAATCAACCCTACATCCACTTCAAAGACTAACAGAACTCATTGAAAAGGGCTATGAAGATGAAAAATATACCACCAGTCTCTTCTTAGACGTCACCAAAGCCTTTGATACCATTTGGCTGTGCGGACTAAAATACTAAAACACTTGAATTGAAAAATTCCCTATGTTTTTACCACACTTATAATATGTAAAAATGTTATATAACTTATTATTCACAGTGATATAAATTTCTATATTTACCTTCACGACTCAAGTTTCGACGTTTGACGTTTTCAAGTCCACTTGAAAATGACCGTAAAATGACGGACAGCACTTGAAAATGACCGCCAAACGTCAAACTTGAGTCGTGAAGGTAAATTTCATATTTATATAATATATATAAGGATACATATATAATACATATACATATATAAAGGATATTTTCCAATTCAATGTAAGTATGAATTACTACGTAGTAAGTAATAAGAAAATACGTCAAATTGGGTTTGGCGAATAGAAACGGACGTTTTGAGTGATTTGCGAAAGAAATTTTGCCGAGTAAAAGTAGTAAAATGTTTAGAAAACTGCTCGAAGAAGAAGGTGAAATCAGCTAATGTTTGAGATACAGTGGTGTCGCCGGAGCCGGCAGGGGTGCGCCGCGAAAGCAAAATTTAAGTTTTTGGTTCGGAATATAAGTTTTTAGGTCGCCCCGGCCGTATTTCGATCTTATTTCATGTTCTATTGCAAACCGACCGCTGCAAAGTGGTCTGGATTTCAAAAAAGTTGGCCAAAAATAGAAAGAAGTTTCAGATTGATACGAAAATTGGTATATGGGGGTTTTCCAGGCCGCTGATTACGAATTTCATAATATAATTTTCAAATTCAAAATGGCGGATCCAATATGGACGAGTACTTCATTAAAATTTCATAGGAATTTCATATAAATTGGTATATAATTGGTACATTGGTATAAATAATGGGTTTTCGAGGTCACTGAATACGATTTTTGTAGTATAATATTATAATTAAATATGGTGGAACCAATATGGCCGACCACTTCATCCAAATTTTATCGAAATTTCATATAAATAGGGTTATAAGGGTTTTCGACTTCACTGAATACGAATATCATTATATAATATAAAAATTCAAAATGCTGGATCCAATATGGCCGACCACTTAAAACCAGTAAAATTTGATCGGAATTTCATATAAATTGGTATATGAGGTCACTGTTAATGAATTACATTGTATAATTTTAAAATTCAAAAGGGTGGATCCAATATGGCCGACTACTTCATTAAAAATTGATCAAAATTTGATGTAAATTGGTATATAAGTGTTTTCGAGTTCACTGATTATGAATTTTATTGTTTAATTAAAAAATTCAAAATATATATATATATATATATATATATATATATATATATATATATAAATACAAATTTATCAAACAAATCTTGCAATAGCAGGTAGTTCCGCGCCCCAACTGTGTCTGCTATATATATATATATATATATATATATATATATATATATATATATATATATATATAAATATATATAAATATATATAAATATATATAAATATAAAAATTATCAAACAAATCTTGCAATAGCAGGTAGTTCCGCACCCCAACTGTGTCTGCGTAGATCCGGCTGCGGTGCGTCGCTTGGCCGGTGGCGCTTCGTAATTCTAATCTCACATGTACAAAGGCAGACATAGGCAAGATTTTCTTCTAGATTCTATTACAAAACATCGTAATCTATATGTTCCATATCTCAACTTCCTATGCCGCTCTGCGGTGATAACTTTTTTGCTAATTTACGGAATTTTTTTTAATAGAAAAATCTTTATGTAGACACATCTTTGACATGATTTCTAGACACTCCAGTAAAAAGTTACACGCACTTGAATAAACAAAGATATTTATTACCCGCTACACGTGTGTCGGTTCAGCGCACAAGGGTAACTTTGAACTCGCGTAGCGTCTCAACCATAAACGATATTCCACTTTTATTTTAGAATAATATACACTGAAGCATCCTCTACAAGATTCTTTTGAAATAAACTCATTCGGTGACTATCATTTTTTCGATTTTTGGCCAACTTTTTTCAGATTCAGACCAGGCCAACTTTTTTCAGATTCAGACCACTGTGCGCTGAACGGAAAGTCTTCCGGTTTGCGGATCCGACTTGGTAGGTTTTTTTCTTCCTCTCTAGGTCTGGGAAGAGGGCGCCCGAATTTTTGCAAATATGGTCGTTTCCAGCTGCCATGCCGGAAGTAGGTGAAATTTTGCATTTTCTCCTTCACCGTTCAATGGCGGCGAATTTGCCGATTCGCAAAAACCAAGAGGTCGCCACGGCCGATAATAGAAAACCGATAGGACATCAACCCGCATTCAAGATCTACAAAAGGCACAACTTCCTGTCCCACAATGGCAGATCGGGAACATATCGGACAATATCATTTGAAGCTCCGTAATTATGTAATTAGAAGCTCCAAAATTCGTATTTTGCGTCCTAGCTGGGACGTGCTTGCGAATTTTTCAAATTTGCGAAAAATAGAAAAAATCATAAACGAATAAAAAAAAAATTTAAATATTTTAAAATTTAATTTTTAAATATTTAAAAATTGAAACAAAATTTTGTTAAGAATCGCTGCTCTAATCGTAATTATAGTGATTATAATACTTTAGTCTCCAAAGCAGCATACTCATGCACACAAGCAGTTAATATTCAAAAGATTAAAATGCAGTCAATAATATTAGTAAGATAGTACTGCTGATATGGTTACAATAAATCGTATGGTTAATATAAATTAATTAAAAGCTAAATTATTTTAGTTTACATGCAATTAGTAAAAATATTTAGTAATGTATCACTAAGCAACATCAATTGGACTTACTGGCTAAAAGATTGTTTGCTTAAAAGAAAGGGAAATTCTCTTTATTATCAATACATAATAGAGTAGCTTGAAAGTAAACTTACTTGGCACAGTGTCATTGAAAGGATAAAAGACAGCCACAATTAAATTTATTAGGACTGCACAATTGAAGAGAATGTTACTCCATAGTGACATATAATTACTGACCCAGTATAGGAATGGTTGAGCTGGAATATAAATAAATAAAAATGATGTTGTTTTGTAAATAAATGATATTTTAAAAACAATTTGCTCTAAAGTCCTATCATGTGTAACAATTTAAATTTGAGCAGAATGGTAAGAGTAATAGATTAAAACTTAATACTCCTCAATTTGGAATTTTCGATATTTCATAAACTACACTATAATCTTGACAATTCGACATATATGGGACTAGACAACCGGATTATCAAAAAAATCCGCATTCTCAGATTGTAAAATAACAGATAGTAAGACAATTGTAGAGTGGAGTTAGCTTGGTCAGAATCGTCAATCAAGGGCAGCGGTAAGAAAAGACACGTGTTTCCCCACAGCGCCGGATTACTGAACGTGCCCGATTAACCAACTGCCGGAAAATCAAGATTATACTGTATTTCCTATATAATTATTTAAACAAACATAATTTCTTTATTATCTTAATAATATAATACTAAATTATAGATAAATAGATACGATTATTACATTAATTCTTATTATTCAAGTATTATTTTTCCCTTAAAAGCCAATGATTTTCTTTTTTGGAGAAGAGAGAGAGATAATATATTTATTGTATATTTTATACAAAGGGCCGAAGGACTTTGTGGTCGATAGCCCTTTATTTTTTCTAACGCATATATATATATAACATCTAACGCATATATATAACGCATAATATCTAACGCATATATATATATATAACATCTAACGCATATATTAACGCATAATATCTTACGCATATATATATATATATATATATATATATATATATATATATATATATATATATATATATATATGTATTGGTACTTACGTACTAACGCCACCGCAGCTACAGATTTGAACAAAATGGATGGTTAGATTAGGTTATAACAGAGCAGATAAATCCAGACCAGATATCGCGCGGTAGCGTTACGTTACGTTAGTACGTAAGTACCGCCCTTTGTATACAATAAATATATTCTCTGTTTTTTTTTTTGAAGATTTTACATATTTTTATTAGATTTTACACGTTCGTTTTAATCTAGACATTACTGTAAAAGTTCTTATGTAAGATTACTATTTAAAGATTAGTATTTAAAGGCATTTTTTACCTCGCAATTTCTTTTGCCATTTCATTTCATTAAACATGGCATCTGTTCGGTCGAAGAATTCAGCAACTTTGGATCCTTGATCATCTCTTTCGGCCGTAGTTAGAATTTTAAATTTAGTATCAGTTGTAATATATTCACATATTTCAGGGATAGGAAAAACGATTTGCTCTAAAGTTCTATCATGTCTAACAATTTCAATTTGAGCAGTATGGTTAGCGTAATAGATCAAAGCTTGATGCGTTTTCGGATCATTTCCCCCATTAATTGGCTTCAGTAATGCAGCTAACTCTTTATTATGTTGAGCTAATTGATGACATAATATATAAATATTATGACCTACTTCTCTAGGTGAAACTGCATCATCTGCATTTCCTTCATCCTCATCCTCATCTTCCAAAGATTCTTGATGAAAAGCTCGGCATGCTACATCAACTAATTGAGTTGGATTCATGTTATACAAAATCCTCTCAGCATTTTCACTATCGCCTCGACTTTCCATAATAGCTAGTAACAGTTTTGAAGCGTTATTCTTCAATTCTAGAACTAAATCCATACGAGATTTTTCTAAGGGATTGATATCGTTCAAAATAAGTGCCGTTATTATATCAAGACCATTAGATTCGTGGGTTGCTATACAGTTTTGGTTCTCATGACAGGGGCCTTGGCAATATTCAGTTAAAGTTTCCAATGTTTGATTAATTAAGGAAACATTGTTTTCATTGATATACAGTCCCAATAAACCTAGTCCACCTGTAGTAGAACCACAAATGCAATCCAGAAACATTAATGTTTCTGAAACTAAGTTGTAATTGGTTTTATTGTTTTGGTTACGGAGCAAATTTTGTAGAGAAGGATTGTGGTTTTCGCAAAGTAATTGCAAAAATCTTAAAATTGGTTGCATAATCAACACTTTAGCAGATAAACAATTCTGATCATCACGTTCTCTGTGCTTCTCTAATTTTTCAGCAAGCATGTCTTCAAAAGCTGAAACTGCACCTGCTATCATAGAACAATTATCATCCCCTGCGCCCATACTTCTAATATGGGCATAGCTTTGAGATGTTGATTCTGCAGCTCTATTTAATTCCTCTCTTAACTCATCACTTATCAAAATTTCATTTGATTTCCCGCATTGCTTTCGCGACATTTTATCTATATCTTTTCCTTCTTGTTTATCTTCATGAGCCTTTGCTGCCATGTCGGACGTATTTACACTGACGGTTGACTTTATTTCTTGTTGAGAATCTTTCATTTTATCATAAAACACCTTAAAAACAAAATAAAAAGCATATTAAACATATTATGGGCACAATTATGAAAGTGGTCTAAGTCAGATTTAAAAAAAATCAGTTATTTCACACAGTATTATTTTAAACTAAATTTATTCAATGTAATTTTTACGATATCGTCAAAAATGAACCATTAGATAGTGGTTGTAATTTGAAAAATATATGGAATTCATTTAGTGTTAATAAAGTGGTGTGAAATAACTAATACTCATTTTTTTTAATTGTGACTTACTTGTTAGACCACTTTCATAATTATGGGCACATGTGACTTATTTGTACCTTTAATAATCCCTGTAACCTCTGTAATATAATAGACTTTATCTACGACCACTATTGTCCAGTTTGTGGACTATGTAAATACATCATAACACACACGTATGTAACAGTCCGCGCTTAATGTTAAGTTATGATAACACACACGTGCGTTTGGTTTACGATTCGTTGAGAACTGCTACTACGTGCTCATACGTTCAGTGCCCCGTTCAAACTAACGGAAATTGACATTGCGTACATTGGGTTGCTTATATCTATGAGCAATCTTATTCCAGTTTAACCCAAATAAGTACTAAATAATAAGGTATGTAACCATTAAGAATGTATTTCTTTTCATTTCTATCAAGTTAAATAATGTCGAGTAACAGTTAAATATAGCTGTTTGTTTATTATAATATTAAATAATGATAATTAAATAAACATAACCTAATTAGAAATAAATTTGTTACATTAAACATATTTTTCTTAATAAACAGAAACAAATTAGTGTGGTCGTAGATAAAGTATAGTACATAACTCGAATTGTAAGGCAATTACGTACTCTCAGAATTACTTTAATTTAATTATCAAATGGAGAGAATATATGAGCTCTGTATGGCAATAGAACCATTAAAATGAAGAGGAGAAGCAGTACAGTGTCACCGATGTCAGCTTTTTGTACACGTCCAAAGAAACTGTAACGCTGAATACAGGTGCATGAAATGTGTAGAAAAGCACAGCACGCACTTCTGCGAGAAACCACCGCTAGAATGCGCTACCTGTGGAGGAGAACTCGTATCGATATAGAGGAACTGCCCCGCCAAACTGACATATAAAACTACAGCGACGACAACACAACAACGGCCAACCCCTAGGATAAACCCGGTCAGACAAGCAATCGTTAGGGAAAACACGACATACAGAGACACAGTACAGACAACCGTTAACGAAAATAAAGAAAACACCGAAAAGAAAACACCGACAACAAAGACAAACAAGGCAAAAATAGCGAACGAACTAACGAACATGCTATTAAACTACCCCTCTGTACAAACAGACGAGGACGAAGTGACAAATTTCTCTAGAAGCATCACAAATATCCTAGGCCTCATCAAAAATGACGGAAAAAACGGAGAGTGGACGAATTAAAGATTGTTTTCAGTAACGTAAACGGCGTCCAAAGTAGGACACTCGAACTAGTAGCACACATGACGGAACACAACATAGACGTAGCGTTAATCAACGAAACCCACATACGACACTGCAACCGCCTGAATATTCCAAACTCTAAAATCTACAGGAAGGAAAGGAGCCAACGAGTCGGAGGCGGCGTTGCCATAATAGTCAAAAGCAATCTAAAACACAAGGAATTGCCCGAAGTAGACACGTTGGATAACACAGAATGATAACACAATATGGAAAAGCCGTGATGTCTCCCCTAGAACTTGAATTATGGTAAGGAAGGGCATAAATTGAAGTACAAAAGCTGGTGGAACACTGTATTAGAAGAAGGCTACCACTCATCCTGGGATGTGACGCGAACGCACACAATGAGATGTGGGGCAGCACGGACATTAATAAGAGAGGTGAGTACCTTTTAGAATACCTCATTAAAGAAAACTTAATTGTGTACAACTTCGGGAACACACCAACACTTGTCACTAAGGTCAGAAATGAGGTACTGGATATTACGGTAGGTAGCGCTAACGTAAATAAATTAATTAAAAAGTGGAGAGTTTCAAATGAACCCTCAATGTCAGATCATAGGATCATAGAGTTTGAACTGGAAGGAGCGAGTGAGGAAAACACCCCCATTCGAAACCCCAGACAAACTGTGTGGCCTATGTTTAGTTCCCAACTAAAAGAGAACCTAGAGCAAGTGACAGTGCGAGGTAGTATCAAACACTACACCGCGCTGGAGCAGGCTGTAGGAGAAATAAATGTAGCAATCACCACTGCATTTGAATCTAGCTGCCCGGTAAAAACCGTGAAGGAGCATAAGGATGAAAAATGGTGGACAAGTGGAACGCACCCATTAAGAGCAAAAGTACGTGGGCTTTTCCGGAAATTGGCTAGAATACTCCGAGGTGCTTACCACCTACAACAAAGAGATCAGAAAGGCAAAAAGGAAAAACTTTAGGACCTTCTGCGAAAACATAGAATCCACACCGAAGGCAGCTAGATTGCACAAAGCACTAGCGAAGGATAGAGTAGAAATGACAACCACTCTCAAGAGACCGGATGGGAGCTTCACGGAGGATAAAGAGAAGAGAGCTCTCCTCTCTTTTTTCCGGGATGAAAAACCCATTTTCCGGGATGTAGAAAATAATACAAAGGGACTGAGTGCTTGAAGTTATATATGTGCTATATGTATATATATATATATTTATATATATATATATATATATATATATATATATATATATATATATATATATATATATATATATATATATATAACCCTATAGTCATAATGGCCAGAAGTTTGAGGGAACGCTCTGAGAAATTGTTCAGAGAGGCCGCAAAGTAACTAGTAGATGGTGTCAAACAGTGGGACTGAGACTCAACCCGAGCAAAACCACGGTGATACCATTTACTAGAAGAAGAAAACTAAACTGCCTACAGCCCATACTGTTAGATGGGAGGGCAGTAGAATACAAACAGGAGATAAGGTATCTGGGTATCATACTAGATACCAAACTCCAAAATAGACACGCTGAGGCAGCGGTAGGTAAAGCCAAACTCGCTCTAATGGTGTGCAGAAATCTGGCAGGAAAAACGTGGGGTTCTAACCCAACAATCCTGCGATGAATGTACACCATGATAGTGAGACCTGCGATCACTTATGGGACAGTTGCGTGGGGAAGTAGAACCAAGCTGAGCCTCTATGAGGAAACATCTTGAGAAGATTCAAAGACTGGCGTGTGTCTGCATCACGGGGGCGCTGGGGTCGTGTCCAACAGCAGCAATGGGGCTGCTGCTGGATCTGACTCCACTGCACCTTGTGCTGGAAAGGGCCGCCAGATCGGCGATTGCAAGGTTCAGCAAGGAAGGAATAGGCAGAGGTAATATAATTGGGAGCAGAGACCGAAACAGCCTCGTTGCCAAGATCCCCTGGCTGGAAGCACCAAAAGACGAAATGGTATGCAAATACCACTTCGAGAAAAACTACACAGCATTGTGTAGTAGTAAAGCCGATTGGAGGGACGAATCCTCAGTATACCACACAGAGCAAAATGCTATCAAGTGGTATACATATGGTTCGAAGACAAAGGAAGGTACTGGTGCAGGAGTGTTTGGACCTCGTACCAAATACTTCGAATCCATGGGAACATTACCAAGTATCATCCAAGCAGCGGTACACGCAATCGAAAGATGTGCACAGTTTAACTTCGACAGGAATTATCGCAAAAACGAATTGCTAACCTGTCAGACAGCCAAGCAGCCATCAAGGCCATTAGCTCATACACCATCAGATCCAAACTGGTATGGGACTGAGTGGGAAAGCTAAACAAGTTTGGCAAAAACAATAAAGTAACGCTATACTGGGTACCAGGACACACTGGTATAGACGGAAACGAAGAAGCCGACCACCTAGCAAACAAGGCATCCAGTAGTCCCTTTATAGGTCCGGAACCCGTTTGTGGCATGAGTGTGAACACCATGCACAAAAGTTTAGATGAAGAAACAAGAGAACAACGGATGAAAACCTGGAAAGAACTTCCAGGGCTAAGGCAGTCCAAAGTGATGCTGGGATCTTTTAACCAGAAAAGAACAAAAGCTTGCCTGGAATTAAGCAGGAACAAGCTTAGAATTCTGGCAGGAGTCCTGACGGGACACTGCAGACTTAGGAAACATCTCAAGGCCCTAGGCCTAGAGGAGGATGACGGATGCAGATTCTGTGGCTCAGCAGAGGAAACCCCCATACATCTGCTCAAAGACTGAGGAGCACTACTCCGCAAGAGACAGATGTACCTCGGGGCTCACTGTTTGAACACAGATGAGCTGCAGGCCTTGAATCCCACCTAGATGCTGAAATTCCTAAAGGAATCAGGATTAGAGGAGGCGCTCTAAATGGGTAAATACACTAACGCTTGGAGGAGGAGGGTGGGGTACAATACATATATGAAGGTCGCAGTACAAGTCGACACCACCATATCTACAATCTACTATCTAACACAGAAATTATAGGAATCGAAGTAATGACCGCAGACGGTCCATTAGCTTTGTATTCACTTTATTCGCCACCAAATAAAGAAATGAGCACTGCAGACTTGGACAAAATATTTAAAAATAACATTGCAACGAAAGCTGCAGGAGACTTTAACGCCAAGCACACCCAGTGGAACTGTAGAAGAACTAATAAAAAAGGAAAAGAACTAAAACGTTACACAGAAAACCGCCTACTAAGGGTTTTAGCTCCAAACAAGCCAACACATTTCACAGGTAATAACACACATCCGCCGGATATATTGGCTAAAGCGGTAATGAAAAACGTCACAACAAACATCGATATAGTCTGTCTTGAAGTCTTGAGTTCCGATCAAAACCCCGTGCACAAGCATGTCCATACGAAAAGTACGAGAAGAACGTGCAAGAAAACAATCATAAACTGGGAAAAGTTTAAGGAGAACCTAGATATTACCTGCACAGATATTACAGAGCCATTAAGCCTAGAACAGGCGGCACAAACACTCGAGAATGAATCAAAAAGAACGACGGCAGCACAGCAACCTATGACATTGACATTGAAAAACCTTCGAAAACGCCCTCGAACAACAATTCACGCCAAATGGCCCCTACACAAACCACACTCCGAAATAATCTACGAAACGATAAGGAGGATTCTAAATAGTGAAGAAAACTAAGAAATAAGAGAATCAACGTCAGAAGAAATATCCGAGATAATAAAAAACCTTAAGAATAGGAAAGCACCCGGTTGTGATAATATAAACAATGTGACACTCAAGAACAAATACCGCCCGCTGTAGACAGAATGAATAAAATAGTGAACGCATCGCTCAAACTCAAAACGTTTCCGACCCAATGGAAATACGCCACAGCAATACTGATTTCCAAACCCAACAAACCTAGTAACATTACGTCATGCTGCAGGCCAATAAGCCTACTTACTAACAGGAAAAATAACGGAGAAAATAATTAAAAAACGACTGACAGACATAGCTGACGAGAACTAAATAATCCCCGACGAACATTACGGATTCAGACAACAACATTCTACAACGTACCAGACAACCAGAATAACTGAAGCGATAATTGAAGCATTCAACAGAGGATACGCCATGGGAGCGGTACTCCTGGACGTTTCAAAGGCTTTCGACCAGATGTGGCACGAAGGCTTAATATATAAAATGAATACATTCAAAATCCCGCTGGGGATAATAAAGCTACTAGCTTCGTACCTTGGCAACAGAACGCTCCAAGTGAAATTAAATTACACGATGTCGACGACTCGTCCAGTGGGAGCGGGTGCCCCCAGGGGTTCGTACTGGGACCCCTGCTCTACAACATTTACACCGCTGATATACCTAGAATGGAAAACACAAGAATTGCACTACATGCAGATGCCACTGCTATATTCACCAGAGGAATCTTGGCGAACACCGTCACCGAGAGATTACAAAACCTAGATGAGATAAATTGCTGGTGTAACACGTGGAAAATACAACTTAACGCTGAAAAAACGCATGCCATCATGTTCACAAGAAGAAAATTCAAGCACATCCCAACAAACCGCCTTAAGAATAATAATACAATTATAAAATGGGGAAAACAGGTACTGAGGGACTGACCTTCGCAGGACATGTGGATTACATTGCCAAGAAAACCAAACAAATTAAAGGCTATCTTTATCCCCTCATTAACAGGAAAAGCAACCTCAACATAAGGAAAATAAGCTGAAACTGTACAAGACAGTAATACGACCAATAATGACGTACTCGCCGACCTGCTGGATGCAAGCTAGCAAGCACGTAAAATACAAACTACAAATTATACAAAACAAAATACTTAGAGAAATCACAGACTCCCCATGGCACATAACTAACGAGCTAATACATAAACACCTCGAAATGGAGACAATCACAGAACACACAGAAAAACTCACACAAAAAACATTTGACAACATAACTTAACAATCTTAACAATCCAACAAATCGCGAACTACAGAACAAACGTTAAGTGGAAATTTCCAAAACTGCAACAAACCATAGTCAGACAATAAAAAAACACTGTTTTCCACCTACAGGTTACCCTGAGCAACCCCGCCGAAACGAAAGGATCACACCAACAGCACAGCAAACGAGATACCACAGAAGAAACAAATAAGGAAGCCAAAGGACCATAGCACTATGGCAGGACCAACCCAGCAGAGCGCAAGACCACAGCAGAAACGGCAGGAAGATGAAGAAGAAACAAAAAAGGGAAAGAACCGTTTCATTATGTTACACTCGAAGCAGAACCCAAAAAAAAAAACGAAAACCAACAAAGGCGGCAGAAAAAGGAGCACAAGCTCAAAAACCAACAAAGACGGCCGTAAAAAGAGCACACGCTCAAACCGCCAAGAAACAGAGGATACCACAAAAATCATATGACTTCGTTCTATATAAAAATAATCAGAATTTTATAATCTCATCTTTAAAACAAGAATTTATATTAAAAAACACGTTAATATAAAAAACCCAATTTTTTTATAAAACTATTTTTTGTAATATACATATTTTAAAATGCCATATTGTATATTTTAATAATACAAAATACATACCTTAAAGAAAGATTGACTAAGATCTCCTCCCAATAACTTATTGAACATGCTTTTTTGAATATCAGGATTTCCGCCCTCTAGTAATGCAATACCCAATTCAACAGCCTCTCCAAATATTGATGGTGAATGTACAGATTTTATAACTAATTCCACAACTAAATCAGAAGCTCCTTCTTTATCTAAATGTGTTTGAACCTCATGTAAAGTCCTACCCGCACGGCTTAAGATCTTAGCTGTAAAAATAATTATAATATATTCTTGATTACTTTATTTGTTAAATGTATTTGAAATGTATTATGAATTATCCAATGCAATGTTTTTTGCATACATTCCGTTCTAAAATCCAAAATTTATTAAAATTTCTTTTTTTTTTAAAAAAAACAAAATTTAAAAAAAACACAATATATATATATATATATATATATATATATATATATATATATATATATATATATATATATAAATATTGTACGACACAGTGGTTAAAAAATCTTTCTTGTCAAGGTGATAGTTTGTGTCATCAAGGTCATCAATGGTTTTTTTAATGAGAACATTTTTTATCAATGCATTGTAGCCACTATTCAGACGAATCCAGCGACCCATGATATCATGACCTTGAAATGGTTTTTCACCAAAATACACGTGTAAAAGCGGTAAATCGATTTTATTGATAAAAAAAAATATCCGAATAATGAAATTGATTTTTTCTGCAGAAAATTTATTATAACAAATGTTCGAAATGATGTCTATTAACCACGACACATTTTGAAAGACGTCGGATAAATTATTCTCTTGAACTTTGAATATTTTCTGGTGTGATAGCGGCACTGCCTCTTCTAATTCGTTCTCGCATGTTCGCCGGCGTCGTCGGATCATCATTGTAAACACGATCCTTTATAACTCCCCATAGGAGAAAATCAAGTGGCGTTAAATACGGCGAACGAGCAGGCCAAGGGATTACTGCACATCTCCCAATCGAACGTCTGGGAAATTTTCGGTTTATTACTTCCCGAGCTATAACTGCCCAATGAGCTGCACAGCCATGCACTGCCTCTTCTAATTCGTTCTCGCATGTTCGCCGGCGTCGTCGGATCATCATTGCAAACACGATCCTTTATAACTCCCCATAGGAGAAAATCAAGTGGCGTTAAATACGGCGAACGAGCAGGCCAAGGGATTACTGCACATCTCCCAATCCAGCGTCTGGGAAATTTTCGGTTTATCACTTCCCGAGCTATAGCTGCCTAATGAGCTGCACAGCCATCTTGTTGATACCACATTCGGCATCGCTGTGCTAAAGAGATTTAGGACCCTTGTAGCATAATTCTCCTAAAGTGTTGTTAAAAAACATGGGGTATTTTCGTCCATTAAAATTGCCATCTATGAGAAATGGTCCAATAATCCGGTCCTCAATTATGCCACACCACACATTACCACTCCAAACACGCCTGTGCACAACTTGCTGGAGCCACTTTGGATTTTCTATTGACCAACAGTGCATATTATACGTATTCAACTGTCCATGGTTATTAAAATTTAACTCGTCAGTAAACAAAGCATCATCGAAAAAAATTGGATTCACCTGACTCAGAGCCCATTCACAGAACATAATCCTATTACCAAAATCACGACCATAAATTTCTCGATGCAAGGAAATATAGTACTACATTGGTCAGGATAACGTTGTGCATAAAGTTCCTGCGCTCGCACTGCCAGGTCTCACCATAAATCAGAATCTTATTCACTTCCACGACGTCTTGACTCTGCTTGACTGTACAATACTATTTTCGGTACGGTTATTCAAAATTATTTTCAATTGAATATTTGTCAAATAATTTCAAGGTCAGGATATCATGGGTCGGATATCATAACATGTTCCCATTTGAAAAACCATTGATGACCTTGAGGACGTATAAACTATAACCTTGACAAAAAATAATTTTTTGTCCACTTTGTCAGCCCTTCGAGATTAATAAAATTCAGTTTCAATATTTTTGTCGTCACTCTCTATATATATATATATATATATATTTAAAATATACACCCGGTTCTGTTTTTACACGAATTTATGTCTGCAAAAAAATTTCAATAATGGATTGTGTCAATCCAGTAAGATCAGCATTAAATAATTTAAAGCCATCAACTTTGACTGAGTGTGTCAAAGAGATTGCGTCATACCTTGTACTATCATCGAATTTCCTTAAATAATAACAATGGCACATACAATTGTAGGAGAAGGGTTTGATGATATATAATTTGTAGAATTTGTAGATTTGTAGATTTGTAGATTGTTACTTGACAAACCCCAAAGTGAAGATGATATAAAAGAGGTTGTCCTGCAGCCTGCTCATCCCAAGGACCATAGTGATAATGACGAAGAGGATCTTGTTCTAACTGCAGACTTAATTCAAGAAGGTCTTCAATGGGCCAGTAAATTAGGTAATCATTTTGGTAAACATGATCCCAATGAGGAACGAGCGGGAAAGTTTCAAAGTGAGCTGAAGTTATTGAAATTTCTATTCAGAAGTTAAATTTTCATTTGAAAACAAAACTAACTCATTAAAACAAAAAGTGGTACTTACGTACTAACGCCACCACAGCTGCAGATTTGAGCAAAATGGATGCTTAGATTAGGTTATAACAGAGCAGATAAATACAGACCACATGTCGCCCGGCAGCGCGACTTCTCCCTGCGGTGGCGTTAATACGTCAGTACCCAAAATGTTTGTAAAATAATCGTTATAAAATAATCATTTGTAAAATAATGACGGTACATATATTATGTAATGTGCAATTCTAATAACAAATAAAAAAATATAAAATTCCATTCTACACACACCACACATCTTTTATACAAATACTTCATCCAGTACTTAGGTACACGTTCTTCGCATCCACAGCGAAATTTAGCTAGAATTAATTGTGAGTTTAAATACCTTGGTGTTTTTAAATATTTCGGGAGGCCTCCGTGTACTTGAATTACCTGTCTCTGGTATGTGCTCTTCGTTATTTTATTTTGCGATTTCCATCAGCCTCGCCACCAGAATCCTCTACTCGAAACCCTTTCCCCCATTGGTTCTCCACCTGTGTTATTGACATATTCCATACATTTCTCTTTTTTTGTTCCCCAATTGGTCTCTCTCCTTTCATTCCTTCCTTCCCTACTTGTTTCGCTGAACACTTCTCTAACAATTCTTTCCTCCTGCATTCCATTAACCTTCCGTTCATATCTTGCCACCCTTCTACTGACACCTTAAACGTATTAAGCTCCTGTAAGACTATATAGAAGGGAGTCGACCTGTCTAATTGCAGGGCCTTTTTAAGAAATTGCAGCTGAATTCTTTCAATTCTTTCTTCCTCCTCGACTCGCCACGCTTTTGCTCCATACATCAATATACTCCGCAGTCAGGCCTTCCATATCATTTCTTTCGCTCGGTAATTCGATTTAAACTCTTTTACCCATACTTTTCAGAACCTTTCGCCCACTACCCACGCTTTCTTCGGAACTTACTCAATGTGCTCCTTGTTGCTACATCCACTCCAATTAACATACCATAAGTACTACAAACTAGGGTTTATATAAAAACCGACTTTTTAAAAACCGGTTTTCGAATTCCAAATTTCCAAAAAAACGGTTTTAGGCGGTTTTCAATTTTTTGTCGAAACAAACAACAAAACTTAAACAAAAATTTCAGATTTCAGTTGGATTTGTACGTTTTTCTTCAGTGTCTTCAAGTAACTTATGAATTGATTTTTCTATGGTTTATTATCTTTAAAAAAGCATTAAGGTCGTTTCCCATATGCGCGACACTAGCAACCCTAGTTTGTAGTACTTATGGTATGTTAATGGGAGTGGATGTAGTAATAAGGAGCACATTGAGTAAGTGCCGAAGAAAGCGTGGGTAGTGGGTGAAAGGTTCTGAAAAGTATGGGTAAAAGAGTTTAAATCGAATTACCGAGCGAAAGAAATGATATGGAAAGCCTGACTGCGGAGTATATTGATGTACTGAGCAAAAGTGTGGGGAGTCGAGGAGGAAGAAAGAATTGAAAGAATTAAGCTGCAATTTCTTAAAAAGGCCCTGCAATTAGACAGGTCGACTCCCTCCTATATAGTCTTACATGAGCTTAATACGTTTAAGGTGTCAGTAGAAGGGTGGCAAGATATGAACGGAAGGTTAATGGAATGCAGGAGGAAAGAATTATTAGAGAACTGTTCAGCGAAACAAGTAGGGAAGGAAGGAATGAAAGGAGAGAGACCAATTGGCGAACAAAAAAAGAGAAATGTATGAAAGAGGGAATATGTCAATAACAGAGGTGGAGATGGGGAATGGGGGAAAAGGTTTCGAGTAGAGGATTCTGGTGGCGAGGCTGATGGAAGTCGCAAAATAAAATAAGGAAGAGCACATACCAGAGACAGTATGAGGTAATTCAAGTACACGGGGGCTCCCGAAATATTTAAAAACACCAAGGTATTTAAACTCACAATTAATTCTAGCTAAATATCGCTGTGGATGCGAAGAACGTGTACCTAAGTACTGGATGAAGTATTTGTATAAAAGATGTATGGTGTGTGTAGAATGGAATTTTATATTTTTTTATTTGTTATATGAATTGCACATTACATAATATATGTACCTTAGATTATTTTACAAACATTTTGGGTACTGACGTATTAACGCCACTGCAGGGAGGAGTTGCGCTGCCGGGTGCAATGTGGTCTGTATTTATCTGCTCTAATATAACCTAATGTAAGCCTTATCCAATATTTTTTCTTATTTCGGATAGAGTTCGCGCTACCGTGCGATATGTGGTCTGGAGAAAATTTAACTTCTAAATAAAAATTTCAATAACTGCAGCTCACTTTGAAACTTTCCCGCTCGTTCCTCATTGGGATCATGTTTACCAAAATGATTACCTAATTTACTGGCCCATTGAAGACCTTCTTGAATTAAGTCTGCAGTTAGAACAAGATCCTCTTCGTCATTTTCACTATGGTCCTTGGGATGAGCAGGCTGCAGGACAACCTCTATTATATCATCCTCACTTTGGGGTTTGTCATGTAACAATTCCTTGATATCTACAAATTATATATCATCAAACCCTTCTCCTACAATTGTATGTGCCATTGTTATTATTTAAGGAAATTCGGTGGTAGTACCGAGTATGACGCAATTTCTGACGCAATTTTGCCACACTCAGTCAAAGTTGATGGCTCTAAATTATTTAATGCTGATCTTACTGGATTGACACAATCCATTATTGAAATTTTTTTGCAGACATAAATTCGTGTAAAAACAGAACCGGGTGTATATTATAAAAATATATATATATATATATATATATATATATATATATATATATATATATATATATATATATATATATATATGTATATATATATATATATATATATATATATATATATATATATATATATATATATATATTTATAGTATACACCCGGTTCTGTTTTTACACGATTTTGATTTAACAAGAATTTATGTGTGCAAAAAAATACAATAATGGATTGTGTCAATCCAGTAAGATCAGCATTAAATAATTTAAAGCCATCAACTTTGACTGAGTGTGACTACCACAGAATTTCCTTAAATAATAACAATGGCACATACAATTGTAGGAGAAGGGTTTGATGATATATAATTTGTAGATATCAAGGAATTGTTACTTGACAAACCCCAAAGTGAAGATGATATAATAGAGGTTGTCCTGCAGCCTCCTGATCCCAAGGACCATAGTGAAAATGACGAAGAGGATCTTGTTCTAACTGCAGACTTAATTCAAGAAGGTCTTCAATGGGCCAGTAAATTAGGTAATCATTTTGGTAAACATGATCCCAATGAGGAACGAGCGGGAAAGTTTCAAAGTGAGCTGAAGTTATTAAAGGCGTAAAAGGCGTTTTTAACCAAGTCGCGAACGCAACAGTTAATAAGTGAATTTCTTAAACCCACTGAAATAGTCTTAGCACCACAGGAAAACAACGTTAATTTTATTGCAGAGATTACAGAAAAAGATGACGACGAAGATGTTTGTGGTGATATTGTTGTCGTTCATGGTTGGAAGAGGCAAAAAACGAGCAATAAAAACAGGAGGGTGGGTAAGGGCAGAAGAGCGGGATGGAAAAAGGAAAAGGTTAAGAGGCGGCTAGGGGACAGAGAGGGATTTTTCAAAAATACAGCCCGGAAGAGTGAAGAGGGGACAGAAAATTAGGAAGGAGTTAAAATTCTGTTTTGGAATTTGGCTGGATTTAAAAGGAAACTGCAAACGGGAGAACAAGAAATCGGCGAGTTCTTGCTGGAAACCTGGACAAAAGAAGACGAAAGGATAGAGTTAGATGTAGCAAAAAGCTTGCTAAATTGAATAAGTGGCTACTACAGCCCGCGCGAAAGGATTTTAAGTTCGGAAGGGCTAAGGAAGGAATAATAACAGGGATATGTAGTACCCTCAGGGAAAAAGGGACGCAGGAAGAAATGTGCGAAGGTCTGGTCAAGGGAAGTAGAAATTGGAGGGAAAAGGTGGAAATTCATATCAGTACATAATAATAATTATATTACTGGAAATACAACAAAAAAATGAAGAGAGCCTGAATGAAGGGGAGTTGGAAAAAGTGCTTATAGGGGGGACTGGAATGTGCGAATTGGGGATTGACACTGGCCATTGACAATAGTGGAAGAGTTATAATGAGGAGATCCAAAGATAAAGTAATGAACACGCTGTAAATAAGATGTTAGGGTGGGTAAATAAGAATCAGTGGGATGTCCTTAATGGATGTTATGAGGGAGATTGGAAAGGGGAGTTTACGTTCGTAGCGGCGTGTGGGGAATCCATCATAGACCAGGTTGTGGCGAACCAGACAGCAAAGGAATCTATAGAGAAAATGGTAGTCGGTAGCAGAAGTGACTCAAATCATATGCCCGTAATCGTGACGCTGAAGGGGAAATCAAAACCCAAGACAGTGGACGAAAAGATAATATATCGATGGGAACAGGATTCTCAAAAAAAGTAGATAGGATGAAGAAAGTAAACTGGTTAAGGACATCGAAGAGATTTCCGAGTAAATGAATGCATCCTTAGTATCGAAGAAAATTAAGGTGCAAGGTACCAATTTTAAAAAATCGGGACAGAGACAAATTAGAGAAGCTGCTTCCGGAAGTACAGGCCGGGTTTAGGGAGGGAAGGAGAACATTCGAACACCTAGTAATGCTTAGTAATACCTAGTAATGCTAGGTTATTGACTACGGGATCGCCAATGAAGCGGCAGTGCGGAGTATTGACTCGTTTAAGATAGGAGAGAGACTCGACTCGGACCATCTACCATTAGAAATTAGGCTGATAGAAGAGGTAAAAAGGCACAGTGAAAGTAACCAGAAAATCGTCAAACAAGCAGTGTTATGGAATGAAGAGGCTGTCAGAAGATATCAAGAAAACCTGACGATTATAGAAGGAATGGTGGAAGTGGCGGAGTTTGGTCAACTGTCAGAAATGGTACGAAAGGCTTTAATTGTTAAAGTTTCGCACAACCAGAACTGTCATGGAAATGCATGGGTGGACAAAGAAACTAGAGTGATGAGGAAAAGAACCAGAGCAGAATTTAGGGCTTGGAAGGAAGAAAGAACAACACTGGAAAGATTTCAAAATCAGCTTAAAAATATGAGGGATTTGGAGAAGAGAAAGAGACAGGAATGGGAGAAGCTCCAGATGCGGAAAATCAACCAAACGAGCAGAGAGTCGGACATCTGGAAATACATTGCTGCAGGTAAAGAAAAGAGAGAAATCCCAAGGTCCATCGCGATAGAAAGCTGGAGGAACCACTTCAGAGATTTATTGGCAGACGAAATAACAGAGTACGGCGAGCGAAGGGATAGAAATTTTGGGGCGGTAGAAACCAACCGAGAGGATTTCCTAGAAGAAATTACAAAGGAAGAATTGGAAAGTGTGCTGGCGGCGCTTAAAAAAAGGAAAGCCCCAGGGCCAGATGCGGTACCAAACGAAGCGTGGTGCTTGGCTACACAAACAGTGAAGGAGAAACTGCTCGCCGAACTTAACAGTTTCTTCAAAGGCAGCAAACAAATTCCGGATAGTTGGCGAGAAGGAATTATTGTGCCAGTCCTTAAACATGGAAATAAGGAGGAATTGAGTAATTACAGAGGGATAACTCTTATGGATACCGCATACAAAATCTACGCTAAACTACTGGAGGGAAAATTGCTAGAAGAAGTGGAGGAGATGAAGCTGATTCCAGAAGTTCAAGCCGGATTTAGAAAAGGTCGTGGTACTACAGAACATCTTTACACACTAAACTATATTGTTCAAAAAGAATTGAGGAAACCAAAGGGAAAATTGTACGCAGTATTTATCGACTTAAAAGCAGCCTATGACTCTGTAGTGCGGGAGAAAGTGTGGGAGTTTATGAGTTCAAAAGGTATATCGCGTCAGTTGAGAGAAAGTATCGAACGTCTGTATGAGGGAACATGGTGCAGAGTGAAAGTTGGCGAGGCTACATCTGAAAGGTTCGAGGTTGTGAAAGGTTTAAAACAAGGGTGTCCTCTAAGTCCATTACTATTCAACCTATATACGGCGGACCTAGAAAGGACGTTAAGTATGGGTCAGGCTGGGGGGGTAGTAATAGGGACCAGGAAAGTCTGGAGCCTAGCCTACGCGGACGACGTCGTTGTGCTAGCCGGTACGTATGCGGAAATGAGTGAGGTATTAATACGACTGGAAAGGTTTTTTAAGAAGCGCGTGTTAAGGGTGAATGTAGAAAAAACTAAGTGGATGTTATTCCGGAAGAGAAAGGGAGCAAAGAGAGAGAGTTTTAAATGGGAAAAAACGGAGATAG
The DNA here is from genome assembly GCA_944588485.1 of Phosphuga atrata. Taxonomy (NCBI): domain Eukaryota; kingdom Metazoa; phylum Arthropoda; class Insecta; order Coleoptera; family Silphidae; genus Phosphuga; species Phosphuga atrata. The sequence continues at coordinate 1,463,441 of OX155909.1, forward strand.
AACAGGTTAGGAGCTTCAAATATCTAGGTTTTGTGTTCCAGCAGAATGGTTCGTGCAGAGAGCATATTCGATTTATAGTTAAAAAAGCATGGATAGCGGCTAATAGGTTCTGGGATGTGTGGAGAGTTTACTTTAGAGAGAATTATAGGGCGAAGATGGTGATTTGGAAGGCATGCGTGCGAAGTATCCTGATGTACGGGGCGGAAATATGGGGAGTAAAGGAGGAGGTGGACATAGAAAGGGTACAACTACAATATATTAAGAGGATCCTCCAGTTAGAGAGGTCTACCCCTTGGTATATTGTTCTCCAGGAGACAAACACCAACAAAGTCGCCAGTTATGCAGCAACGAGAGTGGCCAAGTTTGAAAGAAAAGTGGACGGTATGAATGAGGAAAGAATAGTGAAAGAAGTGCTGAAAGTGTTAAGGAAAGAAAGGATAGAATGTAAGACTGAAACCAAGTGGGGATGCCAACGAAAGCTGATGTATGAAAGAGGTGGATGGAGTCACGTAGAGATTGAGAGAATGATAAATGAAGGAATGCTAGTTGAAAAAAAATTTGGAAGAGAGACTAATAGAGGTAGAGCTGCAGGAGAGACAGAAACACATAGACGAAGGTACTTATAACAAAGACTACGGGAAGATCCAAGTTTCAGGCAGATGCCCAGAATATCTCCTCAACCCCGAAGCTTCACAGACGACTATTGCGCGCTTTAGATGCGGAAGTGAAGAAAGGGGTAGGAGATATTGGATGGCTGCAAGTGATAGAACGTGCCGAGCATGTGGAGATGGTGAGGAACTGTGGCAACATTGGGTGGCGAGTTGCAGAAAATGTGTATGGACTGAAGCGGAAAAGGTAGCAGTAAGAAGTTGGGAAAAAGTAATGGACGAAAGTGGGTCGGGCCTCAAATACATGAAGAAAATATTAAAATGCAAATACGCGGGTTCAATGAACTCAGAGTAGTTTGTGTTCTCTTTTCTTTTTGTATGTGTATATACGTATATATATATTTCCTTTTTTTAGAGACCTTAATATTGTTTTTGTTGGTTTTTGCTCTTTCTTTCTTTATTTTTGTCTTTGTGTTTTTTTTTCTTCCTTTTTTTTTGAGATATAGGGATCTCGGTTTTGTTTTGAATGTAAATTTAGTCAATATTCTATATAAGTTGTAATCACAAATTTGTAAAGTAAGATTTATGCCAATAAAGGATTAACTACTACTACTACTACTAGTAATGCTAGTAGATCACGAAGTCGCAAAACCGAAAGGAAAGCTCTTCGCTCTGTTCTTGGACTTAAAGGCAGCGTAAGATAGCGTAAATAGGAGCATGTTGTGGGAATGTTTAGAGCAAAAAGGTGTATCAAAGAATTTGAGAGAATGTATATAACGATTGTATAGAGAGACGTCGTGTAGAGTGAGAGTAAATGAGTGTACATCGGCGGAATTTAAGGTACGAAGGGGTCTGAAGCAAAGCTGCCCACTAAGCCCCGCACTATTTAACATGTAAGTGGCGAACTTAGAAAAAGTTTTGGCGGCGGGTCAAGCTGGAGGAGTTGTAGTAGGGAGGAAAAAAGTGTGGAGCCTTGCCTATGCAGACGATGTAGTGGTGTTGGCAAAGTCTGCTGGGGAACTGACTGAAATGATTAAACAGCTGGAAAGATTCTTCCATAAAAGAACACTGAGTGTAAATATCGGGAAAACGAAATGGATAAGATTTAGGAAAAGTGGAAGCTGCAAGAAGCATCTTGAATGGAAGGGAAGCGAGATAGAAGAAGTGCATCAATTTGTATTATTTTTTATCTTATTTGATTTGCTATTCATTCTATGCAAGGAGTTGAATTGGCCAGTGCTAGTGCATGCTAACGAGTGAAGTAATATTTCAATTTCCTTATGTAAATCCTCATTTATATCCTTATGTAAATTACCTTCTGCTTTGAAAGACCGAATTCAAGAAAGAAGACAAGTAGAATTAGCAACTCTTTTGCTGTATTTTCAAAATCCAAAAAACATATACAGTTCAGCAAAGAAATCTAGTGTATATTTTCTATTGTATTTCTTTAGCTTCAAAAACAGAAATTATTAGGTTATCTGAAGAGATAAATGATCTGGAATATTTCCAAATTCTTATGTGGAAACCGATTTTTATGAAGAGCAAATCGAAGAAACTACTCAGAGTAAAGGCCGATTCTCATATACGCGACACTCAGCTATGCGACGTCACGCGACATCGTCTGTCAAATATTGATTACATTGTTTTAAATGGGCACGTCCTCACTATGGCTACGCGACGTGGCCATTTAACACAATGTAATCATTATTTGACAAGCGTAGCTGAGTGTCGCGCATATGGGAAGCGACCTTAATGCTTTTTTAAAGATAATAAACCATAGAAAAATCAATTCATAAGTTACTTGAAGACACTGAAAAAAAACGTACAAATCCATCTGAAAGCTGAAATTTTTGTTTGAGTTTTGTTGTTTGTTTCGATAAAAAAATGAAAACCGGCTAAAACCGTTTTTTTGGAAATTTGGAATTCGAAAACTGGTTTTTAAAAAGTCGGTTTTTATATAAACCCTAGTTTGTAGTACTTATGGTATGTTAATGGGAGTGGATGTAGTAATAAGGAGCACATTGAGTAAGTGCCGAAGAAAGCGTGGGTAGTGGGTGAAAGGTTCTGAAAAGTATGGGTAAAAGAGTTTAAATCGAATTACCGAGCGAAAGAAATGATATGGAAGGCCTGACTGCAGAGTATATTGATGTATGGAGCAAAAGTGTGGAGAGTCAAGGAGGAAGAAAGAATTGAAAGAATTCAGCTGCAATTTCTTAAAAAGTCCCTGCAATTAGACAGGTCGACTCCCTCCTGTATAGTCTTACAGGAGTTTAATACGTTTAAGGTGTCAGTAGAAGGGTGGCAAGATATGAACGGAAGGTTAATGGAATGCAGGAGGAAAGAATTATTAGAGAAGTGTTCAGCGAAACAAGTAGGGAAGGAAGGAATGAAAGGAGAGAGACCGATTGGGGAAGAAAAAAAGGGAAATGTATGAAAGAGGGAATATGTCAATAACAGAGATGGAGAACCAATGGGGGAAAGGGTTTCGAGTAGAGGATAGGCTTGTGGCGAGGCTGATGGAAGTCGCAAAATAAAATAACGAAGAGCACATACCACAGACAGTATGAGGTAATTCAAGTACACGGAGGCCTTGCGAAATATTTAAAAACACCAAGGTATTTAAACTCACAATTAATTCTAGCTAAATTTCGCTGTGTATGCGAAGAACGTGTACCTAAGTACTGGATAAAGTATTTGTATAAAAGATGTGTGGTGTGTGTAGAATGGAATTTTATTTTTTTTTAGTTGTTATATGAATTGCACATTACATAATATATGTACCTTAGATTATTTTACCAACATTTTGGGTACTGACGTAATAACGCCACCGCAGGGAATCGCGCTTCCTCGTTGCCGGGCGACATGTGGTCTGTATTTATCTGCTCTAATATAACATAATGTAACGCTTATCCAATATTTTTTCATATTTCGGATAGAGTTCGCGCTACCGTGCGATATGTGGTCTGGAGTTATTTGCTCTGTTATAACCTAATCTAAGCATCCATTTTGTTCAAATCTGTAGCTGTGGTGGCGTTAGTACGTAAGTACCACTATGAGTATACCATTATGAGTACCACTATGAGTTACCACTATAAGTACCACTAATGAGTTCGTTTTGTTTTCAAATGAAAATTTATATATTTTTCAGTTATTACTTATTTTATGCAATCGTTTTCAAATAAAATGTGCAAAAAAAATCTGTTTTATTTCATTATCACTATATATCACGACTTTTTAGGCCCGGATTTTCCGATTTTACATTTTCTCGTATATATAATGTATTTTTTTACACGTATCTATCGTGTAAAAACAGACCTGGGTATATATTCTCTGTTTTATTTTTATAATAATTTTATTGTATTGTATAATATAAAATTTACCTCCAGGTCCATGCATCACGCAAGAAACTTGAATAGAAGTGATGTCTAGTTCATTTTTTGGAATGAGAAATGATTTTCCGAAATACCTGGTCAAAAGACTGTTTCTCAATACATCACCCTAAAGGAAAAATATGTAAGAAAGAAATAAATATTTGCTGGAAACATGCACACAGAACGAACACAAGACGCACATGAAGGTTTCACATACTATTCATTTTCAATAGTTTGTCAAATATAAAGCAAGTAACAAAATCATGCTTGAAATGAATAGAATGTATAATAGGTGGGTAAAGCGAAAAAATATATAACCATACCACTTCATTCTTCTCTGTTCTTTCTCCATACTATAGCCGCAGATTAAAAAAATATGTACACCATAAATATTAGTAAAAACATACATGTTTTATGGTTAATCACATTTACAAAAATATGAATTAAATGAAAATACCTTTTCTCCATATTCTGGATCGATTGCCATCATTTCTCTTAATGTTTTAAGTACTTTTACACATAACTTTTCCTCCTTCTCTTCCAATAATTTCTCCGTGTGTTTAATTAGCCTAAACATATGAAAAATAGTATTTACTAGAAGTAATTTTGTTGAAATTACCTCCTGATGAAACCACCGCTCTCACACTTTTTTCTAGATTCAGTTCCTGCCGGAAATAGTAACTCAGGTCTGTACAACACATCGACCAATAAGGATAATTCTGATTGTACTAAAGGTTTCAGCTGATCCTCCAACAAGGAAACTATATCCTGCAATCCTTCAATAATACTTCTATCTAAACGCATAAGCTGAAATATCTTGGAATAAAATATAAACATTCCTTTTTATAAAAAGATAAATTTGCCTGTGATTGAGATCTTTCAATTTTTGGAACTTTGGAAGCTTGCAACCATTTGTTTGTTTGCCTCGTTACAATTTTTGTAGCTTTTTCAAACATATAGGCTACTTGACTTTCCAAATCCAAAGGTATAGCGATGCTTCTATTTTTAGCTAAAAAAATATAGTCATTAAATATTGAAAATTGAATTATGTCTCTATGTCCAATCGTTTTAAGGAATAATAAATAAATAAAAATGGTAACTAACCAACTTCTGAGAGCGTACGGATACAATTTTCAACATTAAAACGTTGTGAAGCAGCTAGCCATGGACACTGGGATACCCTAAATGCCGATTGCAACAATTGCACAAAAATAGGTTGACGTGTCTGCAAAATAGTTGCAGGTAAATATACAAAACAAAAATTGTTAAAAAATGAAGAAAAAAAGAACAAATATTTTAATTTGTTATAATTGTTAGTTTTAAATATATTTCTTTTGAAAATTTAAAAAGCATTTTTTATAGCATATTAATTGATTTTATCTTAGCAAACTAAAAAATAAATATTTTTAATAGTAAAATCTATTCAATAAATATCAAATGTGATTAATGTCCAATAATTAACTAGTGGCTAGTAACAAATTTAAACAGTTTGTTCTTTGTCCTATCGTCACCAGGTAATTCTACATTTAAATATCATCATTATTAATTATTGCTAATACTAATTTAACACTAATTGTAACACAAAATATTATTAATAATTTTGGTAGTACTTTCTACCTCCGTCTAATACGGATTCACCATTAGATACAAAATTGAAACATTAATATATAAAATTTTCATCATTCAAATTCATTCGTAGACAATTTCCCCATGTTAAATGCTTTGAATTCATGCTTTAAACCATGAAACAAAACCAAGATTATCAAGTTATATTTTTTAATATTATTTATATTATTCAAATTAATAAAGCAGTGCTAATAAATGTTTCGTAATTTTAAATCAAAATCAAATTGATATCGATCGGATGCCCAAAAACATTGTATACAGTATGTACTGTACAGTACGTCTTTTATAAAATTTCCAGTTAGCTGTAGGCAGTGGCGCACCTAGGGTAAATGGTGCTTATGGCAAACATTGATCCATCTTGCGCCCCTCTCGGGCGATAGGTTGCTTACGTTTTATTTTCTAAAGAAAACCACCTTAAAATTGGGCAAAAAAGCATACAAATCAAATATATAAACACTTTATTACAAATATCTTTCTTGCTTTAACTGACGCACATTTTTTAATTATATTATCAAAGTCAATTTCTTCGGTCATTTTTCGTTTTATGCTCATTTTTAGCAAGCAATCAAATCCCCTTGGCCCATCGAGGCTCTCAAATATGAAAGTATCAATTTTAATTTTCTAAATGATCTTCATCCTTCTCAGAGATTAACACTTTGTTGTAGTGACAGGGCTCAGTACTTTCAAGGATCCTGAGAGCGATGCCAAAGGGAAAGGTCAAAGGTAAGAAAGGAAGCTAAGTTAATCCACTACAGCAGCGTCTGACCTTGAATGGGCGGCTGCAACCAGCGTCTGAGAGATTCAGAGGGTCGGCTGTCCAACAAACTCACCAACACACAGAGCAAGCGCGGTGTTTTAATTTTGTCAAAACCTGCGAATGAAATTAAATGAACACGTCGATTTTTACAAATATATCCCAAGTGAGTAGGGAGCCTAACTCGAAATCTCAGACTGACTCATCAGTCTGCCCTACGGATTCTGGAAAGGGCAAAAATTCGACGACAAATAACCACAGTCAAGAACAGTTATATATTGCTACATATAATATACGCACTATGAGATCCGAGAAACAACTAGACGAACTGAACCACGAACTGGAAACCATCAAGTGGGATGTTCTGGGACTATCGGAAACACGTCTCCCGGGTGAAAAAAATACGACATTAACCTCAGGACATGTGTTATACCAGAAAAACACAACAGATAAAGACTATCTGGGAGGCATATGATTTCTCGTCAATGAGCGAATGAAACATGAAGTGATGAAGTACGCTTCTCTATCTAACAGAGTCATATATATATATCACGATAAGACTGAACAAGCACTATATATATATATATATATATATATATATATATATATATATATATATATATATATATATATATATATATATATATATATATATATATATATATATATATATATGTTGTATTTGAGGTTTTCGCGGATAGATACCTGTGTTGTATTGTTTTCTCGGGGATTCCGCGTTGATGCTGAGGGTTGGCTCTGAAAAGAACCGGATTCTCGACGTTTCGGCGAACTAACATTCGCCATTCTCAAGAGATATATGCGTCCGTGCGGGTCAACCGTTAGATACTTAGTATGCGTCTAACGGTTGACCCGCACGGACGCATATATCTCTTGAGAATGGCGAATGTTAGTTCGCCGAAACGTCGAGAATCCGGTTCTTTTCAGAGCCAACCCTCAGCATCAACGCGGAATCCCCGAGAAAACAATACAACACATATATATATATGTATATATATATATATATCTATATATATGTATATATATATATCTATATATATATATGTATATATATATATCTGTATATATATATATATATATATATATATATATATATATATATATCTGTATATGGATATATATATATATATATATATATATATATATATATATATGTTGTACTTGAGGTTTTCGCGGATAGATACCTGTGTTGTATTGTTTTCTCGGGGATTCCGCGTTGATGCTGAGGGTTGGCTCTGAAAAGAACCGGATTCTCGACGTTTCGGCGAACTAATACTAAGTATGCGTCTAACGGTTGACCCGCACGGACGCATATATCTCTTGAGAATGGCGAATGTTAGTTCGCCGAAACGTCGAGAATCCGGTTCTTTTCAGAGCCAACCCTCAGCATCAACGCAGAATCCCCGAGAAAACAATACAACACATATATATATATATATATATATATATATATATATATATATATATATATATATATATATATATATTGGAAGATAGATGAAAAGATAATAAACAGTATATTGGAAAAGAACGTCTCGGCGAAAGGAAGAATAGAGGAGGCAAGTCCAGGCAGGTCAAGAAAAGGCAATAGGAGGCAGAGGCAAATTTTCTGGAAAAAGAGAATCTGTACTGCCTAAACACGTATCTTTGAGAAACCACCAGAACGTAGATGGACGTGGAGGAGCCCGGACAACTCGGTCAAAAATGAGATCGACTACATTCTCGCAAATAGCAGATCAATATGCAAGGACGTCTGAATCCTGAACCGGTTCGATACAGGAAGCGATTACAGGATTGTGCGAGCAAAGCTACGTACAGACCTCAATCACGACCGAAACATACGACCGAACAATAGACCAGAAACAAACTAATGAAGAGAGCGAGGTTCCCTGCACGCATAGAGTTAGAAAACAACAAAGAAAAATACCAGAAAGAAGTGGAGAAACACTTACAACTGACAAATATTGCAAACATAGGCATATACCAACTTGCAATGAAGATAAAAATCACCATCCAAGTAGCTACAAAGAAAATATGTAAGAGAGTAAAATGAGTAGGGTACCCGAAACTAAGTACAACCACCAAGAAACATATAGAGCAACGAAGAGGCATGGTAAAGGGAACTAACGAGTAGAAGATACTCAACAGAAAAATAAAATAAAAACATCCGTATAGACGTAAAATCATACGCCAATATGAAAGTGCTCAGATCTCCAAACTCTCAAACGGAAAAACAAGAATAACCAAACTTAACAACAAAGACGGAGTGGAAATCTCAGACTTACAACTACCAAAACCTTACAAACTACCAATTTGTAACTACTTACAAACTACCAAAAGTAATATAAGAGTTCTACACCGACCTATACTCGTCAAAAACACCCTGTAAAATACTAAACTTAGGGTCAGAAGATATACCGGAAATATCTGTCCAAGAGGTGCTCTTAAGAAAATGAAAAATGGCAAATGTCCAGGAGAAGACCAAATCACAACTGAAATGTTAAAAATGGGCGGAAGCAGTTTGGAAAACGCAGTCCAGGTACTGCTGAACAAATGCCTGCGAGACGGCCAAATCCCAACCGAATGGTGTAATGCAGAAGTGATAATTCTGTTCAAAAAGGGAGACACTACCAATATCGAAAACTATCGCCCGATTAGACTGCTACCACACCTCTAGAAGCTGTTAAAATAGATTTCTATTAGCCAGTGGAACAATCAGGATTCCGCAGAGGGATCAGCACTACCGAAATCTAATTGAGAAAGCCACGGAATATAATGTCACTATCCACCTAGCGTTCGTGAATTACCTAAAGCATTCAGTTCATTCAGTTGAGACTTGGTCAATCTTGGTCAAGTTATGAGAAATGCAAGAGTGGATTCAAGATACACCGCCATAATCGAAAATATCTATAAGAGAGCTACACTACACGTCAAGATCGAGGAAGGACTCACCACCAACAGAATAAACAAAAAGAGAGGAGTACGTCAAGGAGATACAATCTCACCCTATGCCTAGAAGACTTCAAACAACTAAGATGGGAGAAAGAAAAGAGAAAGGTATAAAGATCGATGGGAAATACATTAGCCATCTTCGTTTCGCTGACGATATCGTTGTCATCTCAAGCGACCCTGATGAACTAGAGGAAATGCTACAACAACCCAATCAGGCGTCAAGAAGCATTGAGCTTAAACTGATCCTAAGCAAGACCAAGATTATGAGCCCTTGCGAGCCCGACATTTGCATAGACAACAATATCATCGAGTGCGTGCAACAATATACCTATCTTGGCCACACTATGATGTTAGGGAAGGGGAACCAGACGGCCGAAGGCACCAGGCGAATCGGACTTACATGGGTAGCTTTTTGCAAACTCCGGTACATCTTAGAAAACGAGAACATACCAATAAATCTCAAAAGCAAATATACAACATGTGCGTTCTACCGGGCTCGAAACGTACGGGCTCGAAACAATAAGCCTCACAAAAAACAGTTCCAACCGACTAAGAACGACACAAAGGGCTATGGAACGCGCGATAGTGGGAATATCACTGAAGGACAGAATCAGGAACGAAACAGCGAGAGAAAGATGTCAAGAGTAATCGACCCAGTAGAGCGTGTAGCCAGGTTAAAATGGGGCTGGGTAGATCATGTTGCAAGGCAGAATAATGACAAATGGACGCTAAAAACCACACAATGGCGTCCAAGAACAACAACTAGAAGTAGAGGTCGACCGCAAAGAAGATGGCTAGATGACATAAAATTGGCCGCAGGTAGCCGGTGGTACCAGAAGGTACAAGATCGACAGACCAAGAGTGTACTATGACCAAGAGTGGATGATAAACGGCTGAAAATCTTTCACAAATGGCAATTGAAAAAAAAACTGGATTTTCGCGCCCCCTTCAGTTGACGCTCTTAGCTCGTGCCATGTCTGCCATACCCTAGTTACGCCACTGGCTGTAGGGCTTCAATACATGTGTTTTACAGTAGCTTTTTATCCCCAATAAACCCCGCCTGGCTACGCCCATTACTCTAGTTAGATATACTTGTAACAGTAACATGGGCGTAGCCAGTGGGGGGTTTTGGGGGTTCAAACCCCCCCCGAGATATGCAAAATATATACATAAATGTTATATTGAAATAAAGAGACGAGTAGAGACGACTCTCTTCAAGAGAGCATGGTAGATGTCAAGTTTAGGAACTCTTGTGTGTCAGTTTTAGAAAGTAAATTGGTGCATTTCTGTTACTGTATTTTCTAAACCCCCCCCCCCCCCCCCCCGAAACTAAATCCTTGTTTTAAACCCCCCCCCCCGAAACTAAATCCTGGCTACGCCCATGAACAGTAATACCTTTATTTCATTTAATATTTTATTTAATATCTTTAAACACTGAATTGAAAAATTCGCAATGTTTTAACAAAACTTATAATATGTAAAATGTTATGTTATGTATGTATGTATATATATATATATATATATATATATATATATATATATATAAAATTCAATCTTGTTTTTTTATGAATTAAGGTTAGGTCAACATTCCCTCACGTTGAGGTCACCATGTCGCCGTGTAAGGGCTTAGTTTCGCAATGAACCATTGGACGATACTGACTGGAGTCCAACTCCGGTCAGAGGCGTCAATGGGGAGCGAAGAACTAAGAACTTCCAAACCCTCAATCCAAAGGTGTCATGGGACCCGTGACGAAGGGACCGGTTGGTGGTCAAGGGTAACCGGCCACCTCAAACGGAGCCTCCCTGATACCTCGCGATCTCAGAGAGTATCGAGCTTTGCCCTGTCAAGCGGCGCTCTGACTTGGCGGACCTTTAATTCCGTAGCCACTCGTGGGATTCATATGCGAAACACGATAATGAACCGTAGTGTGCGGGATCTTACCGCCACAGAACTAGTGGACCAGATGGTGCGTGATCTTCACGATCCCAAAAAAGATGCAGAGGTAGTAGCGGCAGCTACAGCCGTCTCACGCTCGGAAGTTACGCCCCTAAAAGCGGCCACTTTCTTGGTTGAAGAGACAGCAACAGCGGCCACTCCCTCTGATCAAACCACAATGGCCGAGAACGAGGAAGTCAGCTCGGATTATCGAGAAAACGACCTAGACCACACATTCATAGAGATGAGCAGTCCTGCCATGTTTACGAGACAGAAGAGAACTTGCCGCCCCCTGCCATAAAACAAAAATGACCAGCAAACGCACAAATATAGCTCAAGTGAACATCCACCATGCCAAAGCAGCTTCGGCTGTGATGGCTAGGATGTTCACTAAACAACACTTAGGGCTAGCGCTGCTGAAAGAACTCTGGACTTATGGAGGTAAGATCAGAGGCCTCAGCAACAGGGAATGTAAGTTGGTGTGGGATAACTGAGAGGTCTCCCCCAGAATATTATTTATTTCTTTCAGTTCCTAAGTTCCTAACGCGGGATCTAGTTCCAATCCAGGTCCTCATCAAAACCGAGGGCCTACACCGCGAGGTATTGATCGCATCAGCATATCTCCCCGTAGATGATAACAATATACCACCCATAGAAGTACAAAGGCTGGCAGAACCCTGTATTAGGAGAAGACTGCCACTCATCTTAAGATGTGACGCAAACGCCCACAACGAGATGTGGGGCAGCACGGATACTAATAAGAGAGATTACCTAGAGAATACCTTTTAGAATACCTCATTAAACAAAATCTAAATGTGTATAGCGTTGGGAATACACCAACATTTGTCACTAAAGTCAGGAGTGAGGTACTGGACATAACGCTAGGCAGCACTAACGCAAGTAAACTGGTTAAAAGGTGGAGAGTTTCAAGTGAATCCTCAATGTCAGACCATAGGATCATAGAGTTTGAACTGGTAGGCGCGAGTGAGGAAAACACCCCCATTCGAAACCCCAGACAAACTAAGTGGCCTATGTTTAGTTCCAAAGTAAAAGAGAACCTAGATCAAGTGACAGTGCGGGGTAGTATCAAACACTACACCGTACTAGAGCAATCAATGTAGCAATCATCAAGGCATTTGAATTCAGCTGCCCGGTAAAAACCGCGAAGGAGCATAAGGATGAAAAATGGTGGAACAAAAACTTGTCTATCTTAAGATTAAAAATACGTAGGACTTTCAACAAAGCTAAGTAATACGGAAATTGCCTAGAATAATCCGAGGTGCTCACCACCTACAACAAAGAGATCAGAAGGGCAACAAGAAAAAAACTTCACAACCCTCTGTGAAAACATGGAATCCACCCCGGTGGCAGCTAGATTGCACAAAGCACTAGCGAAAGATAGAGTGGAAATGACAGCCACTCTTAAGAGACCGGATGGGAGCTACACGGAGGACGAAGAGCAGAGAGCTCTCTTCCTACTAGAAACCCATTTTCCGGGATGTAGAAAATACAAAGAGACCGAGGGCTTGATGCAACCACAGAGACCAAGTCGGGCTGACTGGAGGAGGGCCGCGCTTTTTTGTACGGAAAACCGAATCAGTTGGGCTATCGGCACTTTCCAGTCATTTAAGGACCCTGGTGTGGACGGACTAATTCCCGCTTTCCTACAAAAAGGAGGAAGAGAACTAATGCTGTACCTTCTAAAAATCTTTAGGAGTAGTTTAGCGCTCGGATACTTACTATGGATAAGGGCTAAGGTGGTATTCATACCGAAGGTTGGGAAGAAAGTCACCACTCAACCGAAGTCATTTAGACCCATTAGTCTAACATATTTTATGTTAAAGGCAATGGAGAAGGTAATTGACAATTACCTTAAAACAATATTGTTGGTAGGTGCACCACTACACAACTGTCAGCATGCATACAGAGCAGGGAAGTCACAGAAACCGCCCTGTATCAGCTGACAAATGAATTAGAAGCAGCACTGGAGACAAAGAAAGTAGCGATATGTGCCTTCTTGGATATAGAAGGAGCCTTTGACAACACCTCGCACGAGGCTGTCAAAACGGCTCTCGAAAGAAAGAAAATCGACTGCACTATCTCAAAGTAGATGGAAGAAATGCTGAGAACCAGAACGGCGAAAGCACAAGTGGGAAGAGACACCATCAAGTTCTACACAACTCTGGGGTGCCCAAAGGGCGGTGTGCTATCACCACTGATGTGGAGCCAGGTAGTTGATGAATAACTGGCTAGGCTGAACGACCTAGACATCAAATGTCAAAGTAACGCCGATGACAGTCATCATAGCCAGAGGGAAGTTTGAGGAAACGCTCTGTGAAATCGTATAGAGAGGCCTCATAGTAACTAGTAGATGGTTTCAAACAGTGGGACTGAGAATCAAACCGAGCAAAACAGTGATACCATTTACTAGAAAGAGAAAACGAAACTGCCTACAGCCCATACTGTTAGATGGGAGGGCAGTAGAACACTAGATACCAAACTCCTATGGAATAGACACGATCAAGCAGCGATATGAAAAGCCAAACGCGCCCTAATGGTGTGCAGAAATCTGGCAGGGAAAACGTGGGGTTGTAACCACACAAACCTGCGATGGAAGTACACCATGATAGTGAGACCTGCGATCAGTTACGGGGCAGTTGCGTGGGGAAGTAGAACCAAGCTGGCCTCTATGAGGAAGCAGCTTGGGCAGATAAAAACTGGAGTGTGTCTGCATCACGGGGGCGATGGGGTCGTGCCCGACAAGAGCAATGGGACTGCTGCTGGATCTGACTCCGTTGCACCTTTTCGTGGAGAGGACCGCCAGAGAGCCGATTGTAGGGTTGAGCAAGGAAGGAATAGGAAGAGGTAAAATTATCGGGAGCAGAGACTGGAGCTGCCTCGCTGCCAAAATCCCTTGGCTGGAAGCACCAAAAGACGAAATGGTATGCAAATACCAGTTCGAGAAAAACTACACAGCAATGTGTAGCAGGGATGTTATGGAGCTCCGCAACCGTATCCGAAACTATCGGATATCCAAAATAAAAATGTATCCGTAACGGTAACCTAATCCGATATAAAAGTATCGAATAATTTCGGATAATTTTGATTCTTTTTGATCTGTTGTAATAATTCCTATATATTTCAATATCTAATAGATATTATATATTAGAAAAAACGAATAATGTTGTTTTTGTTTGTTATAATTATGATTTTGCAATTTTTTAGTAGATGAAACTTAAAAATAATACTTAATATAATATAACTTAAAAATAATACTAGAAAACTATCAAGTATTATGGGACAGAGGGAGTCTGTCCCATAATACTTGATAGTTTTTTCCTTCTTTCTAGTCCCATATTACTGGATATGTTTCTTTTATTTAAGAGTAGTTTATTTTTTAATGATAGTCTGTGATTGTTTCAATCATACAGTCATGAAGAGATAAAAAAGTTTATTAGTTAAATAATAAGCACTTTGGCTTGGTACCAAATCCAAGATATTCATGTCGGAGCTATTAGGCGGCTGACAGACCAAGCGAATATAAAATTTGGTAAAATATGAGGTCTCGTGTTGTCTTGTTAAATAAAAATCCTTTTACTTCGTTCTATACGATTTCCAGGCCACTTAAACTAAATAGCTGGAAATACTTTTTAAATCACCATTTATGCGGTACTCATTTTTATCAACAACAACCGATGTAGAAATGAAAATACCTCTACTACGATTTCTGTTATTCTTTTTTGCAGGTTCCATCTTTTAAAATGGCCAAATTTCAATGTTTCCATCAAATTCCATTCAATGTTAATCAAATCGCCGTCTAGCAACGGCTGCAAGAAACACCACTTTTGTTATGAATCTTAATGATTTGCCTGGCGATGCGGTTTAACTTCGTCTGGTTCAAGGTAATAACGGGTTTTTTCCTCAGTTAGATTGAACCATTTTTCATCAATGTGAACCATATTAAATATATCCGGGAATCGAATATTTCCATCTTCAAAAAATTGCTAATGACGGAATATAAAAACAAAATTCGCTCCTCTTTATTTGCATCCGTCAACAGAGGCTTTAATGTTGCCGTGCACACTCACGCATCTCCAGCTTTTATCAGACGATGTAGAGACGTTTTTGGTATATTCAAGGCGCCAGCAAGTGATCTGGTTTTTCTTTTGTTTAGTGGCACATTGCGAATTCTACCATTTAATGCATCATTTTTCGTTTTTCGACCAACTCGACCGCGTTTTCTTTAAGTCACATTCGATGAACTGATTTCTTTGCCACGCTTCCAGATCCTGGCTATAGTTTGAGTACTGACAATGTATTTAACTGCAACTGACTTGTATGCACCTCTCTTAAGAATGTTATTGTCACTTACACTTAGCAAATTATCATATATTACCCTCCTTTGTTGATAGCTAAATTCACATTTATGTCGTTCCATATTGATGGGTAGGAATCTGAATTAATCTTCTCCTCTTACGACGAAAGACCGAATAAATAGGAATACACAAATGCAATGACAATACTAATACATTTAAATCACAGTCTTCGGAAGAGCTCTACAGAGCAGCGATCGACAACCTTTTAGGTATTGCGGACCACTAAATTCACAACTGAAACTTTCGTGGGCCCCTAATCAGCTCCGTAGGAATTTTTTTGAAAATCATCGAAGTCAAATGTGTTTAAATTGAAAGTTAGCTAATTTTCGTTGCAAATTTTGTGTACAAAATTTGTATCGAAAATTGACAGTTTTAAATGATTGTGTTTTCTCCAGAGTTAATTAAACGCTTTTTTGAGGTAGAATTTTGGCAAGTGACAGTAGTATTTTGTGGGAAATCAATTCGCAATATAATGTTCTTGTTTTATTTTACATAGAGCCTTAAAAAATTATTTTTGATTAAAAATTTTATTACATGAGCTCAATGAATTTTATTTTATCTGTATATATTTCATCATCATTGGCACGACAACCCTGGTTAAGTCTTGGCCTCCTCTAGTATTTTTCTCCACCGGTCGCGGTCTCTGGCGCCTGAATATAAATACGGACCCCAAAATTTTGCCACGGACCCCAGGGGGGTTTAACCTTTTTGAGTAATAAAGAGTAATATTGAGTAATAACAGAATTTTAACCTTTTTGAGTAAACTATCCATTAATGTGGGACAACAATTTTCGCATTTTTTGACCTTCTATGAAATAATGATGAAATAAAGCAAGAAGTTATGGTTATTTATTTATGGTAAATGATGTTTTTTTAAGTATGATCAATTAAATTAATAAGAAAAAAAATATTAAAATTGAGCCATATATTTTGATAAGCCGCGGCCACGAATCGAAAACTATCAAGTATTATGGGACAGAGGGAGTAATTACTTATATGACATATGATTGTAGTACCTACTTAAATTGTAGTATGATTGTAGCATCAAATAATAACATAGAAATAAAATCTAATTATCTACCAATTAGTATTCTATTTTTACAATTCCTTCGAAATCCGATATCCGTAACCGAAACTATCCGAAACTAACAGATAATCCGAAAAAAAAATCATATCCAACCATATCCGAAACCGGTATAATATTATTCCTATATCCATATCCGTATCCAGATCCGAAATTTCATATCCATAATATCTCTGATGTGTAGTAGTAAAGCCGATTGGAGCGACGAAGCCTCAGCATACCACATAGAGCAAAGTGCTATCACTGGTGCATAAATGTATGGACCTCGTACCAAATACTTCGAATCCATGGGAACATTCCCAAGTATCTTCCAAGCAGACGTACACGCAAAAACGCAGCACGAATTATCGCAAAAAACGAATTGCTATCCTGTCAGACAGCCAAGCAGCCATATTAACTCATACATCATCAGATCCAAACTGGTACGGGACTGTGTGAGAAAGCTAAACAAGCTTGGCCGAGAAAATAAAGTAACGCTATACTGGGTACACACTGCTATAGACGGAAACGAATAAGCCGATCACCTAGCCAGCAAGGGATCCAGTAATCCCTTTATAAATCCGGAACCCTTTTGCGGTATATATATATATATATATATATATATATATATATATATATATATATATATATATATATATATGTTATATTGTATTGAAAAACTATTTTATTGACTCCTCAGGGAAACACTATTATTGGAACGGTAACTTCGTAGGGAGGAGGTTCTTTGTGTTAAAAACAAAATTACGATTTAATCATCGACGTTTCGCCTTTATTAATTTAGGCCTCTACAGGATGCTAGAACGGAACAATACTTGCTTATTTTATCAATTCTTAAATAATCGATTCCTCTTACCTATCGTCAATATCTCTAACAATTGTATAAACGATAAAATGGACACAGCGGGCCTCAGCAGCATATACACTAATCTGTTTTTTTTTTTTTTTTAAAGTTTGGTTCGATGTGAATGCCGGGTTTGCCGACCCTTCGAACACGTCGGCCTATTGGCAGCCTATTGTATTCTGCATTCACATTCACTTAGGCCCAGAAACCTGTTGTTATTGTAAATTGCACTAACTACCATTTTTCACATTTGTCTTCTGGAACAAATGCGGCCGGCACTGGGGATAGAACTCGGGACCTCTATACTTGTTAGTTAGCGCTCTAACATGAGGCCACGAGCGTCACCACTACACCACTCGCGCCGGCAATCTGATTAATCCAACTCAAATTGATTAGATGTTGGCAATTTTGTAATATTGATGAGTTATATTAATTATGTGTTGGTGTGTGTTGTCACAAAAGGAATATGTGCAGCCTATATACATTAAAGTTCCGTAAATTATGGTAAAATATTAGAAGGAATTTTTGTTGCTAACATTTAATGATGACTACCACATGTATAAGAAACATGTTTTTAAGTTTTGAACTTTTTAATTTGTAATTTTTAATTGTTAATGTTATTAATGTCATTAATTTGTAGTGTTAGACGATAGGTAAGAGGAATCGATTATTTAAGAATTGATAAAATAAGCAAGTATTGTTCCGTTCTAGCATCCTGTAGAGGCCTAAATTAATAAAGGCGAAACGTCGATGATTAAATCGTAATTTTGTTTTTAACACAAAGAACCTCCTCCCTACGAAGTTACCGTTCCAATAATTATGTTGTATTGTTTTCTCGGGGATTCCGCGTTGATGCTGAGGGTTGGCTCTGAAAAGAACCGGATTCTCGACGTTTCGGCGAACTAACATTCGCCATTCTCAAGAGATATATGCGTCCGTGCGGGTCAACAACGTTACAACCCATACTAAGTATGCGTCTAACGGTTGACCCGCACGGACGCATATATCTCTTGAGAATGGCGAATGTTAGTTCGCCGAAACGTCGAGAATCCGGTTCTTTTCAGAGCCAACCCTCAGCATCAACGCGGAATCCCCGAGAAAACAATACAGCACAGGTATCTATCCGCGAAAACCTCAAATACAACATATATATATATATATATATATATATATATATATATATATATATATATATATATATTTGAGTGTGAACACCATCCACAAAACTTTAGATAAGGAAATAAGAGAACAATGGATGGAAACCTGGAAAGAATTTCCAGGGTTGAGACAATCCGAAGTAATGCTGGGATCTGTTAATCGGAAAAGAACAAAAGCTTGCCTGAAACTAAACAGGAACAAGCTGAGAATTTCGAAAGGACACCTGACGGGACACTACAGACTTAGAAAACACCTCAAGGGCCTAGGCCGAGAGGAAGATGACAGATGCAGATTCTGTGGTTCAGCAGAGGAAACCCCCACACATCTGCTCAAAGACTGCGGAGCATTGCTCCGCATGAGACAAATGTATCTAGGAGCCTACTGCTCGAAAGCAGAGGAGTTGAATCTCAAGTTGAAGGAGTTGAAGCAGTCCTTGAATCCCACCCAGATTCTGAAATTCCTAAAGGAACCAGGACTAGAGGACGCGCTCTAAATGGGTAAGTATACCAACGTTTAGAGGAAGAGGGAGGAAGGGAAGGAAGAGGAAAAATTCGCAAAATAGACAACAGGTTAACTGTTGTCTATATTTTGCGAATTGACGTCTGCTCTCGCCTGTCTGGGCATTCTCTTTAACGCCAACGTGACGCATACCATATCGAAACTCTGCAGGAACTTAATAGACCTTGTAATATATATTGATACATCTAAGTACATAGTATTTTCTATTCGTTATACCTATGTAGGTATAACTATTATACTTCTTCACATAGCGGTCCCCCGACGCTCATCATCAAAATATTAATAGGTACTTATAATGGAGTTAAATGGACAAGAAATAATTTCTTGTCCATTTAATAATAATTTTTTTTTCTTTTTAGAGGTTTTTTTGTGTCGGGGGTTGCTTAAAATTTATTTATTTTTTTATTAGATATCATCTATTAAATTTGACAACCCAAAGCAGCTTTTAAGCTTCATTCCGTTTTTTTCAATTCTCTGCATAAAAACACGAAATAACAAAAAATTGTTGAAAGTAACTTTCATAGAGAATTAAATTCTTTACAACTTTTATCTAAAAAAAAATTGCCTAAAATTCTTAGTTTTTGAGTTATAGTCTTCCAAACTTTCAAATTTTACTTAGATTAGATTTTCCACCTTTTACAAGTGATGCCACTGGCCTAGTGATCCACGAGCTAGTACTCAAAATATAATGAACAAAATTTGACCCTCTACTCAAAAAGGTTCGCCATCCCTGATCTAGGTCAACATTAAGGCTAGCTGACGTTTTGCGAGAACAAAACCTACAAATTGGTTTTAAACCTTCTTCCAAATTATCACATACATTATTTAATGCTAAAGACAAAATCGACCCCTTCAAAAAATCCGGCGTACATGAGATTCGTTGTTCGGAATGCAATGGCGTTTACATAGTCTGACAGGACGAAGCAAATCAACTTGTTTTTCAGAACACTCTCGTGCCTTCCGTCTTAGAAAAGAAACAAGTTCATTCTCTAACCATTGTCTAAAATCGCTAGAATGTAATCACAATTTCCCAGAAATAGCTAATCTTAAAATCTTGCATAATTGCAACAATGGCCCGAAACTTAATCTCCTAGAGTCATTGGAAATCTTCAAAGAAACCCGTAATACCTCAGTTAATCTCCTTAAAAAGCAAACGGACTTAATCTATTTCCAACTTTTTAATCTCAACCAATTTCCAGCAGCTAAGTCCTCAACTACGGACAGACACCGCTCCCATATTTGAACTCATCAATTTGTAAGTCACTTCAAAATGACCATCAAACGTCGAAACTCGAGTCGTGTTAAATGTATAAATTCGTGTTAAAGTCGTGTTATGCCTTGTAAAGTCGTGTTAAAATATGAATAATAAGTTATATAATATTGTTATATAACATAGTTAAAAACATAGTGAATTTTTCAATTCAATGTAAGTATGAATTGCCACGTAGTAACAGTCGCAACCATCCTATTCATTAACTTTAAACATTTAACACAAACAATATTTGATGCAATACTCTTCCATGATTATAAAGTCACGCTGACATTATTATTTATGGAATATATATTTTGTCTTTTTATTTGGACCACACAATTTAATAATGCGATACATTTCGAAGACATATAAGAGGAGGGTTAAAAGAAGACTGGTAGAATGGTAGAAACAAGAATAACAGAGTCTACTCTAAAATGTGTTTTCTGCAGGCAAATGTGCGAAATTGCGCAAAATTTACTTACGTTACAGGGAAATGGAGAATATTTTAGGGGCGTATTAGCTGTAAATGGATAGTAGTCATCCATAGTAGAATCGCTCCAAAATACCCTTGCCTCATGCAGATGTTTCTAGCAAAACCATCACCCAACAAATATAACATTAACAATCCTCGCAATATAAACTAATTAAAAAGTTTTAAGCGATATAGATAAATAAGCTATATAAATTATTAAGCTACCACTATATATACAAGGTGGGCCATTGTTAATTGTGCCAAGTTAATAATGGTTTCTCAAAAAAAGCTCGGACACGTCAATTTGGTTACAGATAAAAAAAAATGGTTACAGATAAAGTTCACGTGTCCGAGTGTTTTTTGGAAATTAATCTTTAACTATCCGAAAATCCCTCTGTTTCGTTTTCAGTGGCCCACCTAGTATGTATGTATATATATGTATATATATATATATATATATATATATATATATATATATATATATATATATATATACATATATATATATATATATATATATATATATATTTGATAAATTTGATACCCATAAAAATATAGGATGATCATGCAACATTTTTGAGAAATAATACCTGAACTGTAGTACTTTGATCCGAAAACGGGCTACTAAAAAATGTCGAAATTATATTCATAACTCCGTTCGTTACATAATGCTCCAAAGCCTTATCTGGATGTTTCCTGTCCATTGGGGCTGTAGCTATGTCAGCCATGTCAACAAGAAAAGATTTTTCAAATAAACTCCACATGTGATTTGACGTATAGATTTCCTTCATTTCTACTTCTGTGTCTATGTAGCAATGATTCAAAAATCCTACATAAGCTTCTTTAACTTCTGGTATACAATCCGGATGTGTTACCATTGCTACTATATCATCCAATGGCAACAAACTATGGCACTTTATTTCTGTGTAAACGTTTTTACCCATTGTGCAGCAAGCTAGCAATTTCACTAATTCTACATGATAACGTAGAGGACTACTATCATCCATACTATGCCTTTCAGATCTCATCATTTCTATAAAATGATTAAATGAAGCTTTATCATTGTAAAACACCAGTACATCTTCTCCTGAATTTATCAACTAAAAATGATGAAAATATAGTTAAATTATTTTTATAACATAAGCAATATTTCATTACTTCTTGCATAACCATATCTTGTGATTTTCGTATGAATTGGTTTTCTGCTTTAACTATAGTTTGCAAAAACTTCAAATACTGTACATGGCGTCCATGACTTTCAATACAATGTACGAAATGCTGAATTACTTTCTCATTGATTTCACTACAAAGTGTTGAGTTGTCTTGGAATATAGCACAGACTGTTTGAGCTTCACGGATCTACAAATTAGAAACGATTTAAACAAAGATTTTTTTACAAAGGTAAACCATGTCAATTGATCAGTAATTAGTAGTGTGAGATTTTTAGTTCAGAGATCAAAAAAATATGAATATTTTTGTAAATATCTGGAAATATAACAGATAAGGGGTCGTCCATTAATCACAACTTTTTATAATTCACCCATTTTGGTCAAAAATGAAAACTTTTCATTGAACCTGATTCGGATACGAGTCTATCATTAAGGACGAGAAATGTATTAACCCTGAAAGTATCACTTGTATTCACTCTCATTTCTTCATCGCGAGTTTCGGCATATATTTTTTTTCCTTTTGTCTTTTGTCTGTCTTTTGTTTACTGCTTCGACACGTTTAATTCCATCGCCTTTTCTTCAAAATGCTTAAAATTCTCTCGTTCAGCTACGATAAACTTGCACAGGGATTCGTAAAGATCGGCATCAGTGACATCTACGGTAAAAGCCTGCATTTGAATATTCACTTTGTTTATTCTTTCAAAAAAAAACACACGACACAACAACCGTTAGCTCCGTTTCCAGTTTTTCTAAATTTAAAAGTAATACCGTCGCTTCGTTTCGCGTTACTGGTTTTTCGGTACAATCATCCTTGATTGATTCCAAAGTTTTAAGAACTCGTTCAAAGAAACACTCAAACTTCTAGATGCGTCTACTCTAGCTGACCAACATGTCAAATTTACTCTCTTTGGCGTTTTTTCTTTCCCAATTTCAGTCATTAACTTTTGCCTACGTGGTGTCGAATTTATAAAAATAAAAAAATAATAAAAGTTTTAATAATTTTTTTTTAAAAAGCCTTAGATATTCAACATGACTTGCTAAAAAAGGATCAAATTCAGTTAACAGTTCCAAAAGCATACAATAATAATTTCCGTTATTCGGATCACTGAACTTTTCATTTTTCCCTCTATAGCACACAACCGAAGAAAAATTAATACATATAAGAAATTGCATGACTCAATCAACAGAGGCGGCTTTTCTTTTCGGCAGCTTTTTCGTTTGTATCGTCGCTCTATATCTGTCTCTCTGAGACTCAATGCCACTACGCGGCGTATGCCCCTAACAGCTCGGCCCCATGGATCCTGCTTCGGATAAAACAATACTACGAAAATTGTAGAAAAAATAAATTTAACAATATGTGGTGAAACATATTACATGTTGAATTGTTTGTGTGGACCTAATAACATTTAAATTAATGTATATAAAAATAAATCTTTTTTATTTCTGTACGACAAAAAAAAATGTTGGCCCCACATTTGCCGCCCCTAAAATCTGCCGCCCTAGGCTCCAGCCTGCTCAGAAGGCTGGTAAATCCAGCACTGTCTCCTAGTTTAGACATTGTTTTGAGACAAAACATACGCGGCAACGATTTACGCATGTATTCGACGTCAAAATCACAGACTTCTACTGGGACTGCCAGCGATTCGCGCGACGCTTTCCGGTTTAAAAATCGCGCATTCAATGAAAAAATAAATACACGTGATATCTCACTTCAACCGTCCCCCCGGCCCCCGTTATGTTTCACAAACCCCCTCCACCCCTTTCGAGCCTCACGTGATTAATGGACGATCCCTAACGATAATATATAATATTAACAACTTACCCCAGGGTTTAAAAACAGATCTAAATGTTTATACAAAAGAACTTGATTCTGTTGATTGCCTAAACAAAAATTCTGTAAGAATTCATGAGCCAACCGCATCAACTCGTTCATTCTAATGTCTTCTTTCTCGTCATAGGGAATTTGTAACAAATCTAAGACAACAGTATGCACACCTACATTCCTTAACAACCTTTGTTCGTGTTTCCGAGGTTTCACTATGTTTGCTGGAGAACCTTGGGTGCATAACTTATTCATCCTAATCAAAATTTGCTGAATTTTCTTATATTCATCTGCC
Source organism: Phosphuga atrata (assembly GCA_944588485.1). Classification (NCBI taxonomy): domain Eukaryota; kingdom Metazoa; phylum Arthropoda; class Insecta; order Coleoptera; family Silphidae; genus Phosphuga; species Phosphuga atrata. The sequence goes on from OX155909.1 coordinate 1,487,694, forward strand.
TGTTCTGGATGTAAAGGTGGTCCGACATCTAAATTAATAGCAGAACCCTTCTTTTCAATTGAACTTAAAATCGGAGGTGATTTCCTAGATGCAGTGTCCTCATCCTCTTCTTTATTCTTCTTAGTTGTACTATGGTCTTCAACACATTTTGATTTGTACACCCACAATTCTGACTTTTCTACAGATTGCCTTAATACATCTAAATCTTGTTTGATTTGTTTGTAAGATTCCACATCGCTATCAGATACTAGTAGTTGAACTTGTCTGAAAGCTTGAAGGACTTCTTGGCGTTGACTAAAATGCCTGAAGAGTAGATGCAAAGCTCCAGAAACTAATGGTGGATAATCATGCATAGTTAAATGTAGAAGAACCCGGAGGAAAGTTCGGCCTCCATGGCCATCAAGGTCCAAAACGGCACATTCTTCACTACTGCCAAAAATTCCTTCAGCTTGACTGCCAATCCACTCTAAATCAATATTTTTATTTCCTATAGCTAAATCAGCAGTGTTCTTCTCAGATTCGTCGAATTCTTGTTTGAAGATGCTCAACAAACAACTTATTCGGTAATCCAGCCTTACATCTAGGATAAACTAGAATTAAAAAATAGTTTGTATTAGATATAAAAGATTAGTATAACAATAAATACTTGTAATATTTCTATAATTTTCAATTTTGTATCCATAACTATAGGATATTCTTTCATTCCTGCTTTACCATGTTGATTAGAATTTGGAGAAACAACAGATCTGCCAACAGGGCCTAAAGCGAATGATGTCATTACAGCCCCCATATCACCAATTGAGCGTAGAACACCTCCTTCAGCTATAATTCATACAAAAAGAGATATATACACATGGCTATAAAAACAATAGATAATTACATATAGAGTATAAGCACAGTAGAATTAGCTTAGTTACATTAAACAGCTACAACCTTGTTTAGACTGAAAAATAAGTTAATGTAACTTAAGCTACTGGATGCAAGCAATATTAAAAATAGTAATAAAAACATGCTCAGAAAAATTAAATAAAACATTCTTAAATAACAATATTCTACAAGAATATACCTCTCTCTTCTTGTGCCTTAGCGTCTTCAGCTAAAGAAATAAAATCATGAAAGAAAATGTTTGAAAATGGAGTTTTTTTTATATAAATAAAATATTTTTTATTTTCCTTAATGGACTTACAGTCAATATCTCCAGTTGGCAATCGTCCATCAACGAAATCATTTTCAGAAACACAATCCAAAATACTAAGCAATGTTTTTGTTAATCTCAGCAAATCAGAAAAACTATAAAACCCAAAATAGATTAGTTCTCTCGCTAGTTTAACTACCTAAAAGTTATGTAATAAATAAAAAACCTTTTTGTTTGACATGTACTTTTACCTCAAATGTTAATTTATTTTGTTCTTGGTCGGCGAAAGACCACATTTTTGCTACCACGTTGCATAAGTAATCTTCAACGAACGCGATTGTGGAACAAAACTTCTTTTGGACAGCTTCTTTATTCTCATCTTTTGTTTTATTACTATCATAACTAGAATTATAAATGGAAAATAATGTACAATACTTTGGTGACATATATTTTTTTAATAAAAAATCAAATAAAAAATTCATCAAATAAAAAAATTCAAATTTAATTGTAAATTCCAACGTTTATAGGTCTGCTACATATTAAAAATATGGAAATACAGTATAATATTGATAATCCGGCGGTTGGTTGCTTAATCAGCCATGTTCCGTAATCCGGCGCTCTGGGGAAACACGTGTATTTTCTTTACGCTGACCCGCGCCGGATATAAACCTCGCGCACAGAAGAAATAAAGGCAAAACTAACACAATCCAGTGTTCTTGGAAAAAGGTATGGCCAACACATCATGCTTTTAACTCTGAAAACTTGATTGACGATTCTGACCAGGCTAATACCTCACTCTACAATTGCCTTACTGTCTGTTTTAAGTTTGTACATATTCTTATCTATATACACATTTACCTATATAGATACATATTTTATTCTTGTAATTTAAAATTGTTATTATTTTGTTTCAATCCTGCTAATCCCGATTTTTTTTTAATAATCCGGCGGTTTTCTGGTCCCATATGTGTCGGATTATCAAGATTATAAAATATCACACTAATAACTTACTCATTTATAGACATTTTCGAAGGAATTTCTGACCATAATCTGGCATACTTAACAGGTGTAACAGGCTCTTGCGGATCTCTATCCACATGTAAGTGTAACATGAGCCGACAAAATGATGCCCTGAGATCATAGCTGACAGTTTCATCGGCCATACACTTTAGAATCAAATCAATGTCTAATTGCGGAGAAAGAATATTAAGAGCTAAATATTGCCTATTTAAGCACATATTTGAAAATAAATCTAATTGATGTCTATAATAATCTAAAATAGCCTGATCATCACGACTGCCTATTTTAGCATCTCTACATAGATCCGTTAGGGACATGGATTTTTGCCTGTTGTTCCAAAGTAATAACACTTGTTTTTCTTCAATAAATGTCACCAACGGCTCTAACTCGTCATCATTATCGGTGATTAGATTCATCTCATCGTTAACTTCTTGAACTTCTATTGGTGTCATCATCATACGCGTTTCTATCAAAATATCGTAGTTTTTATCACTCAAAACGCTCTTACAGATTAATTCTTGTGTAACAGGAATTGCTTTCTTATTAGAAATACACAAATCTGATAGGTAATCTAGAAATCTAGATTCCCAATTACGCATGTTTTTGCGTACTAATCCAACAAAAGTCTCAATTTCAGCCGCTGTTATGTGCTTTTCGAGAAGTTTCCGATTATTATGCAACAAAGCTGTGATAGTATCTTCAGCTAATATATCGTAACCTATTTGTTTCTGCATAAAACCAAAATGTTTCGCAATATATTCCTGAAATTCAAATAAAATAATTAGATAAATAATATAATTAATTATAAGAAAAGAATTAAGGAACTATGTTTTTAATTCACAAATTGACTAATAACATAAATAAAGTATAATTATTAGTATGGTGTGGCTCCTGCATTTTACTGCTAAGGAAAGCCACGAGGTCAACCAAAAAAGCCATAACCTGATAAATGATAACAATTATGAATATCCATAGACGCGTTTCTGCGTCATCAGTATGGACTTATGCCAAAAGTCTGGCAAAAGGCAGAAACGCGTCTATGGATGTTCATGATGATTTTCATTTGTCAGGCTATGGCTTTTTTTTGGTTAACCTCATGGCTTCCTTTGGCAGTAAAATGCAGGAGCCACACCATACTAATAACTATACTTTATTTATAATTCTTTTTTCTTTCTATTTTTTATATAATTAATTAATATTTAACTTTACCTGGTTCTTCCTATAATCCTGTTGACTTAATCTTAATATTCTATAGCATAGTCGGAAGATATATTTGTAAGGAGCATGTCTTTGGTCGCTTAGCTCTTCGATTTTCAAAAACGGAGGTTTTCCATCATTTTCCATAAAAGGTCCTTGTAGGATTTTAAAGAGTTGCTTTAATATAGCCTGTTCACGCAGCAGCTTTTGACGATCTCTGTTAGGATTTGTAACAACTAAATCAAGAGCTTCAGTTTTATTCTGTTCATTTTCCAATTCCGCAACGAAATAAACTATGTCTTGTAGTAAAGTAGTTACAGCCCTATAAAGCATGATAGTATAGAATACAAAGATTCCAAAACAATAAACACTATTTTCCTTACCTACGCTCGTTGTGTGATATTGTACCATTTTCTAATTTGCTAGATAAAGCTGATAAAACCTTGCAGGCATCGTTAGCAAAATCAAGGTCGCGAACTTCCACCGGAGATACCGAGATTAGCGCAAAAGCTTCTTTGTCTTCCTTCATAATAGCACAACCAACTTTTGACATAACAGGTTTTTCCTCATCTTTGTCAATGGGAATAGAAGTGGAATGAACCCAGGTATTAGAATATAAATGATGCAAACGAACATAACTTGATTGTGGAACTAATGAATCTGCTCTAGTTAACGTTGTTGGATCTAATTCGAACAGCGATGCAATTTCATTGGAAAAAGCTACAGGAACTAAATGGTATACCGACGATTCACCAGAAGATCCAAAATCCGCCCGTAGTTTAGTACGCATTTGATCCATAGTTTGATCATTATCGACATTTGCAGCAAGATATTGGCCAGTAGCCAGATGTTTAAAGCGGAAGAGGGAGTTCCAATGTCCTGCACCTCCCCTACATGGATCGTGTTGAACAACTTCAATTTCCCACAGAGCTTTACTACTAGTAGCAGCTGTTGCACTCGTTCTCCCAGTGGTTCGCAAAAATACATGATGAGTTTTCTTATACTCATCCATAGTTAAAAACTTTTCTTGTTCGGCATGGAATAAACGAACAACATCCCCTCCCTTTAAAACATCTTCGGCATTTTCACGATGTTCTAAAAATAAAGTCACTTTCCAGGACGTGCTACCATTAACAACATTGACTTCTTTGCAGCCGGGATTATCGGGTAATTCGTGGTTGGCTGCCACATGTAAAACTTGTTGACCTGCATTAACAGGATTTAGGATAACTTTATCCCCCAACACAATATTGTCACCATTGGCCCTTAGCTTATAGAATGGGAGGATATAAAACCAAGAGCCTTCATTTCCATTACTATCTAAATATACACGCATTGCATTTTTCTCTAACAAGGCTGGCAGCCGCTTATTTACTGTTAAGTACTTGTTGGATTTTAAGTGGAGAAGCTAAAAGAATCGATATATATATATATATATATATATATATATATATATATATATATATATACACATAGTTGTTCTTACTTGGACAACACTTCCATATTGTACATTCGATCCTAATAATTTTTTATTTTCACTATCATTTTGCTTTTTCTCTATTTCTGCTGCATGCTAGAACATAAGAAAACTATATAACTGTAAATATCTGTCAAAACAAATCCAATAGTGTTGGAAATTTATTTTTGTTTGTATTTTCATACAATGATTATTCATAATATTTTATTTTGGCGGCATTTTTATAGTTGTTATGTTGGTAAAACTTTTTTACATATGGCGTTTTTTCCTGTCCGTTAACTAGCTTTACGTTTTCGTTTGTCGTTAGATGAAGATTCTGTGTTTAGTATTCTGTATGTTTTTTCAATGTTTTAGTTTAAGAATAAACGTTCATCCTAAAATTAATGTGCATTTGAATTATTAAAACTTAATAACAATAAATAGACCTTTTCTTAGTTGAATTTTTTTTGTGCGCATACGTCAATTGCCGCCATGTTATAGTCAAAATTGCGAACTTTTTGACGTATAACTATATTTGAGCCCGAAACTTTCATATTCCCGCCTTTGAAACTTGACGGATGCGCATGCGCTTAGCTAACCGTAAAAAAGATCTATTGAATAAACCAATTAGTATAACACTGAATTGAAAAATTTCCTATGTTTTAACCACACTTAATATGTAAAAATATCATATAACTTATTGACAGTTATATAAATATAAACATTTAACTCGACTCGAGTTTCGACTGATGAAGGTCATTTCCAAGTGGTTTACAAATTGATGATTGATGTATTTATACAAAGGTTTTTTGGCGGATGGCGGTGCATTTCTGCACTTAAGGAATTACCTGGAGACGATTGTGCAAGATTAAAAAGTATTTATCTTTGATGCAATTATGCAATATTGTGAGATTGCCTATTTCCGGGAATTTATGATTACATTCAAGACAATTTAAGACGAATAGCGCGAGAATGTTCAGAGAAACGAGTTGAAAAACTTCGTCCTGTTTGACTTACGTTCACAATATTGCATTCAGAACAATGAATTTCATATACGCCGAATTTTTTTATGGGGTCCATTTTGTCTTTAGCATTACACAATTTGTGGGACAACTTTGAGGAGAGTTTAAATTAGACTTGTAACGGATGGCGGCGGATGCAGAGGCGGATGCGGAGGTCAAGAGCTTAGCCTCCACAGATGCGGGGGTTAACGGAGGCGGAGGTGGGGAAAAAACAATATTTTGACGCAGAAACTACTGTCCATTTTACTTACTAATGAAATAAAATCTACCTAATCATATTCAAAAATAGGTTCGTCTTTATTCAAAATAGGTAACATCGTAGTACATTACCAGCCCCACTAAATAATTGCTCACTTGGTACTGAACTTGACGGTGCCGACAATTGGAACAAAAACTTTATATTTAATGTTATATCACCACCACAATAAAGGATCTTCGTTAAATTGGAGTCTTTTATCTTTATTATATTCATTTATTAATGATTTTCATATCATAAGATCGTTATTCGTAACCATGCTGTCATTTGTTGTTTCCTCTTCATCTCCACTGCTATTTTTTCAGCATGTCAGCAAGATTTGAATGTACACTTTGCGTTGGAGGTAAAATTTGGAAGCTTGTGTACGGTTCATCGTCTATTAGATTCGATTATACTCTGGCTCTTTTGGCAGTAGAAGCTTGGTCATCACCAATTCCATTTGCAGATCTTGCAATATCAATGTTATGATGGCATGATGTCAAAAAGTCATGTATCGTTACAAAGCGTAATAGTGCGGACTGAATTTGTTCTTTAATTATTTCATTAAAAAACTTTAATTTACACCTTGGGTCCAAGTATGTAGCATGGGAATACAGTGTATTGCTTGGAAGGTCACAAAATCTGGAATTGATGCTTCGATTAGTTTTTGAACCCAACACACGTCAACGTAGTTGATGGACTGTGCAACTCACATTAGGCATATTCGCCAAATGCATTGCTCCAACCGTATTTGATCAACCATCTCTAGCAAAGCAATGCAAATGCTCGTCCTGGATGTTTCAATCCCGCATCATCATCTTGAAATGGTCACAAATTATATCACCGGTATGGCGACCATGAAGTGAGCAACATTTTAAAACAATTTGTCTACGGGCGAAGTCTTCGGAAATCTCATGTGAAAAGCGACACATTAAAAGTATCCGCGGTGAATGAGAGTTTTAGAAATTCCTTAAGCATTTGTCTAATTCTGGTAGCCATTTTCGTATATATCTCGTCACATATATGGTCAGTAAAAAAACTTAACTCGTTAATTCCCAGTGTCACTTCTATGTGACGGGACTTTGCGATTTTTTTTACATGCAATTTATGATATTTTAAAAACAAATATATTATTACAAAAATGTCAATACTTAGTAGTGTTTGTGACTTTATTTTGGCAACACTGGAGTTATGTCATCTGTCAAATTAATTAAATTGTTTCAAACGGACTTTTGATTTTGTTGCTCGTATGTGTTTTGTGAAATTTACATTGTTGTAAAAATGTCAAAAGGGTAAGCACTGTAATTGTTTTTATTATAAATTATTGTTCAATAATCAAACTAATACTAAGAGTGTATTTTGTTAAAAAAATTATTATTTTTGTATTAAAAATAACGGTCACACTGGGTAATATTGTAACTAGATTTCTGTTTGAGGTGGGTGCATAATATCCTCATTATCTTGCTTTAGGTTGACGTTGAACGAGATAGTGGAAGTATTAGAAGCTGGAGACGACCCTGTCACTAAGCTGGAGACGACATAATATTGATTCCTCCTGAGGATGGTCAAGTCCTTCCTGGTCGAATGTTACGGTCCGACGAAGAAGTACAGGCCAGGCCTGTCGATGGAAATGCTCAGGGAGATAATAGAGGAGAGGAAATAGAAGAAAAACAAGATGAAAGTCAAGAACCGGCTCGAAAGAAGAAAAAAAATGAACAAATAATTTATATTCAAAAAATGGTCGAATACTACATCTCATTTTTTCTTCTTGTGGAAAAGGTGATTGTGAAGAAGACATTCTAGACACATTTGAAAAGGATATGAGTGTCACTGAGTGTTTTGAATTATTATACAGAGAAGGCATATATAGCAGACATGAGCAACTTGTATGCCTTACAGAGGAATCATAGCTTGAATGTAACAGTTGAAGAAATTATTAATTATAATATATTGCGATATTGTTACTGACCGGATATTTGACACCCAAATATGTGAGAATGTTATGGGCAAAAAAGGCCGACACTCACAATGAAGTGATATCTTCCAGCATAAAATTTGCCAAGGTTCGCAGGTTCTTTGATCTACCAATTTACCGCCAATTTAAAAAAAGCGGGATCTTCTCACAATTCAATTGATGAAACTATTGGGCCATTTTGGGAGACATGGCACAAAGCAACATATTCATGGAAAGCCCATCAGGTTTGGGTACAACCTTTTGTCAGCAGCTACACGATATGGGTATCTTGTAAGCTGTGAATTGTATCAAAGTGGAGCGCAAAGTGCACTCCAATTGGTCCGACTGTGAAGCTACAATCAGATTATGGTTTAGGTGCCGCTGTCATTTTTGAACTGCGCTCAAGATTGCCTCTGGAGCTTGGTCCCTTCAATCTGCATTTGCTAAAATATTTACTAGAAGAATTTTTTTATTTATTCAAATAGGTTGCCCTAATATATACATTGATTTTAAATAAAAAATGTAACATATAAATATAAATCATACCATCTTTAAGTGACAGCAATATTGGAGGAACCGGTACTATTAGAGTAAACCGCCTGGAAAACTGCAATCTTCTGAATACTGAAGATATGAAACCCTCACTCTGGAAGTCACCTTGTCGCGGTGTGAGGGCTTAGTTTCGCAACAAACCGTTAGACGTTACCGACCGGAGTACAACTCCGGTTGGAGCGGTCAGTGGAGAGCGAACAACCTAGAACTTCCAAACCCTTAATCCAAGGTGTCATACGACCCGTGCCGAAAGGACTGGTTGGTGCCCAAGGGCAACCGGCCATCGCTAACGGAGCCCCTCTGATACCTGGCGACCTCAGAGGGTATCAAGCCTTACCATGTCAAGCGGGGCTCTGACGTGGCGGACCTTTAGTTCCCTTGCCACTCGTGGGATATATATGAATTCCAAAAGTAAATATAATTCATGTGTGCGGGACCTAACCGACACAGAGAACAAGGAAGTCAGCCCGGATTACCGGGAAGACGACTTTGATCTCACACTCGTAGATATGAGCAGTCCAGCCATGTCTACGGAGGCAGAGGAAGATGTTCTTGTAGGGACAGAGGAGGAGGCTTGCCGCCTCCTGTCACAAATCAAGAATGACCAGCAGGCGCACCAAAATAGCTCAAGTGAACATCCACCATGCCAAAGCAGCCTCAGCTGTGATGGCTAGGATGTTCGGTGGATCTACGAAGGTAAGATCAGAGGCCTTAGCAACAGGGAATGTAAGTTGGCATGGGACAGCCGTGAGATCTCCCATAGAACTTGCATTATAGTAAGGAAGGGCATAAATTACTTATGTCTTTCAGAATTTTTAACGCGGGATTTAGTTCCGATTCAGGCCCTCATCAAGACCGAGGACCTCCACCGCGAAGTAGTGATCGCATCAGCATACTTCCCTGGCGATGGTAACAACATACCACCCATTAAAGTACAAAAGCTGGTGGAACACTGTATTAGGAGAAGGCTGCCACTCATCCTGGGATGTGACGCGAACGCACACAATGAGATTTGGGGCAGCACGGACACTAATAAGAGAGGACCTTTTAGAATACCTCATTCAAGAAAACTTAATTGTGTTCAACGTTGGGAACACACCAACATTTGTCACTAAAGTCAGAAATGAGGTACTGGATATTACGGTAGGTAGCGCTAACGTAAGTAAACTAATTAAAAAGTGGAGAGTTTCATGTGAACCCTCAGATCATAGGATCATAGAGTTTGAGCTGGAAGAAGCGAGTGAGGAAAACACCCCCATTCGAAACCCCAGACAAACTGTGTGGCCTATGTTTAGTTCCCAACTAAAAGAGAACCTAGAGCAGGTGACAGTGCGCGGTAGTATCAAACACTACACCATGCTGCAGCAGGCTGTAGGAGAAATAAATGTTGCAATCACCACGGCATTTGAATCCAGCTGCCCGGTAAAAACCGTGAAGGAGCAAAGGATGAAAAAAACCGGCCAAGTGCGAGTTGTGACTCGCGCACCGAGGGTTCCGTACAAACTTGTAAGTAAGGTATCTTTTTTTTGTGGAGGACGTAGCAAGCACATTCAGTTAACTTGACAAGTGGCCCTCCTGAAATCACGACCATCTTAGTACCGCTGCAAGCATAACCTCAAGATGTCGCTGTCGTACGATGGAATTCTACCCTACATTTTATTACCATACATCCCCCATTCACTATGAGTGTTTAGGGGTTCTGGAACTTCACTATTTGCTTTTGCTGCTCAATTTTGCCTGTATACCTATATACCCTGTATAAAGGTATATTTTTTTAAATAACGCGAATATTTTTAAACTTATAAAAAGAAAAATTTATTTTAGTATTACACTTATTCACTAACTTATATTAAGATCTAACTATTTCTAGATCTAATATAAACTAATATATTAACTATTTCTAGATCTATTTCGATACTCTTAACATTCAGTTGTTCAATTGACTGCTTTTGGGCAATTGACTACCAAAAAATATAGGGCGTACGTGATTTAAGTATATGTAGATTATAAACAAAAATTAGACGAAATATAATATATACAGGATGTTACGAGACTTGAGTATGTCGCATGTCGGTTATAAACAAGCAAAATTTAGACATAATATATACTTTGTATATATTATGTATATAGAGCATACGTGATGAAATGCATAACGAATATAAACAAAGAAAATTCAGAATAAATTGGTGCCGACACATACTTTTTAACCTTCGCACCTAACCGAGGAGGACCTAACTGTATGCAACCCATATGCTTCTGGTGCCTGACAATACCACGCAACACATTAGTGTATTTTCATAAGTTTCTAATAGTAAATTCGCATTTTTCTTGTAATTAAACTACATATTTACGGTTTTCATTTTTCCCTTTACATGTGCTGTAAGACACCGCTTCTTGTCAAATTTCATGATTCTAGGTCAACGGGAAGTACCCTATAGGTTTTGATTCCCTTGTGAAATCGCAAAATATGCGACATAAACGGTCATATCTTTTGATCGCGTTGACTTACAAGTTTGATTTTTTCACAGCTGAAAGAGACCGCAGACCCGAGCATTTGATAAAAATTTCAACTTGTTACCTCTACGCGTTCCTGAAAAAAATGGTCTTGACAGACAGACAGACCATCAACCAGTAGTTGATGAATTACTGGTTAGGCTAAACGACCTAGACATCAAATGTCAAGGTTACGCCGATGACATAATCATAATGGCCAGAGGGAAGTTTGAAGGAAAGCTCTGTGAAATTGTTCAGAGAGGCCTCAAAGTAACTAGTAGATGGTGTCAAACAGTGGGGCTGAGACTCAACCCGTGCAAAACCACGGTGATACCATTTACTAGAAGGAGAAAACTAAACTGCCTACAGCCCGTACTCTTAGATGGGAAGGCAGTAGAATACAAACAAGAGATAAGGTATCTGGGTATCACACTAGATAGCAAACTCCTATGGAATATACACGCTGAGGCAGCGGTAGGTAAAGCCAAACGCTCCCTGATGGTGTGCAGAAATCTGGCAGGAAAAAAGTGTGGTTGTAACCCCACAATCTTGCGATGGATGTACACCATGATAGTGAGACCTGCAATCACTTATGGGGCAGTTGCGTGGGGAAGTAGAATCAAGCTGGCCTCTATGAGGAAACAGCTAGAGAAGATTCAAAGACTGGTGTGTGTCTACATCACGGGGGCGATGGGGTCGTGTCCGACAGCAGCATTGGAGCTGCTGCTGGATCTGACTCTGCTGCACCTTATGGTGGAAAGGGCCGCCAGATCGGCGATTGCAAGGTTCAGCAAGAAAGGAATGAGCAGAGGTAAAATAATTGGGAGCAGAGACCGAAACAGCCTCGCTGCCAAGATCCCCTGGCTGGAAGTACCAAAAGACGAAATGGTATGCAAATACCACTTCGAGAAAAACTACACAGCACTGTGTAGTAGTAAAGCCGATTGGAGCGACGAATCCTCAGCATACCACATAGAGCAAAATGCTATCAAGTGGTATACAGATGGTTCGAAGACAAAGGAAGGTAGTGGTGCAGGAGTGTATGGACCTCGTACCAAGTACGATGCTGGGATCTTTTAACTAGAAGAGAACAAAAGCTTGCCTGAAATTAAGCAGGATCAAGCTTAGAATTCTGACAGGAGTCCTGCCGGGAAACTGCAGACTTAGGAAACATCTAAAGGTCCTAGGCCTAGAGGAGGATGACGGATGCAGATTATGTGGTTCAGCAGTGGAAACCCCCATACATCTGCTCAAAGACTGCGGAGCATTACTCCGCAAGAGACAGATGTACCTTGAGGCTCACTGCTTGAACACAGAGGAGCTGCAGGCCTTGAATCCCACCCAGATCCTGAAATTCCTAAAGGAATCAGGATTAGAGGAGGCGCTCTGAATGGGTAAGTACACCAACGCTTGGAGGAGGAGGGTGGGGTACAATTGATCTATAAAGGTCGCAGTACAAGTCGTCACCACCATATCTACAATGTACAAAGATATGAAAAAGAAGCCCAGGGGTAAGCTAGTTTACAAGGCCACAAAAGAAATAATTCTAGCTAAGTGGCATAACAATAGTGTCGTGAATGTTGCTTCCAACTGTCACGGATTGACGCCAGTTACAAAACTGGATCGAATTGGTGTAATAAACAAGAAACACAAGCATTTATAAATGTATGTATATAAAAATGTATAATAAGTATATGGGTGGCGTAGACCGATTTTATGAGAATATTGATTCCATGAGGGTAGGCTTACGAGGAAAAAAAATGGTGGTTTCACCTTTTTGCCTTCGGACTAGACGCTGCTTGCCAAAATGCGTGGCTAATCAAAAGAAAAAGTAGTAGCAACTGGACCTACTGCGAGTTTCGCAGGGCTGTCGTAATATTCTATCTACAAAAATATGGAAAACTCCCCACTAAAGACAGCAATTGCGCATTGCCTATTGAATCACGAGTTTCAAATGAAACTAGACTGGGCGGTAGTTCAGCTGTTCACAAAGAGAAGGACTGTTCTCAACGCCGCTGCGGGCTTTGCCATAAACGCACAAGAAAAATGTGTTCAAAGTGCAACATTGGCTTACATCTCAAATGCTGGTATAAATTCCACAACAAGTAAAAAGGATATCGTACTTATCTAACTATCCAAAACCATAACCTTTTATAATAAAAATAAAGCTATAAAAATACAATAAATTGTTTTCTTTTTACTGTCATACAAAATTCAAGGTATAAATTACGCCTAGTGTCACCTGTAGGTGCCACCCCTTAAAAAAAAAAGTAGGGGATAGTTTTTTTTCTTCTTATTTTTCCATATTTTGAATACCCAAACACAATAATTAGCACAAAATAAAAAGTTCGTAGATGGTAGCTTGATAATTAAAGAGTTAATTGATAATTTGTCAAAGAAGTTTGCATTACGCGATGAAAACCAATGCCCTCGATAAAATAGCAGAACTGCAGATTTTGTAATGCAATCATATCTGCGATCATATCGTCAATTTGTTTTGCTTTGGGGTGTGATGTATCCCACATTGGATTTTTTTATATTCTTCTATGGATAGTTGCCGTTTTGCTTATTGTAATGGTGTAACTGACGTTACCTAATTCAATTTCAACGTTTCTCGTTGTTCATCAATTTTACAAAATTCTTCATAGTTTTCTTTATGCATGGATTTCAAATGCCCTTTCAATGATATTGTAGTTCGGCCTTTCCTTGAATAGTTTTTGCCACACGTTTTGCATAATTATTATCCATTTCTAAAAAATACTGCCAAATCTCACTGGTTTTCGGTTTCAACGCGCGATTTAAATAAAAATATCTACTACAAAGCTGAATAACAATTACTATATAGCGAGCCCACAAGTTGATACACTTATCACGTGACATAACCTACTATTTTTTTTTATTTTCGTGGCAGAAAACATCAAATAAAACATAGATACAAATACTATGACTACAAACACTTCCACTGCATTCTGTGATGCTTCAGAAAGTTCATCTTCTGTGCAGGAGATCGGACACAGTCTACACTGAAGCATGTTTCACAGTCTGGTTTTCTCCACAGTCATACTGAATCTTCTTTAATGTAGCCCCACTTTGCAAAATTGGTCTTAGATTTGCCCACTCCTGGTCTTAATCTATTCAAGGATTTCCATGTTAACTATCCTTGATCATGACCAGGAGGTAAAGTTTCGGCTATCCTTTTCCAGCCCAGGGGTAGAGATTCCTTAGCTTTCCATAATTCTAACCTAGTTTTTTTTTCACGTAGTCATCAATTCTTTGGATGTTCTTAGGAATCTCTTCCTAAACTTCAGCCTCTGAGCATGTAGTTCATGCCCATGTAGTCGATGGGTAGCTTCCTGCTCAGCTTTCTTCCTTTCCTTGTTTGCGGCTATTTATAGTCGAATATAGGATGGTGCTATTCCTGCGAGCTGGTAAAGGCACTCAGTTGATATTGATCTTAAGCATCCAGTTATAGTTCTACATGTTTCATTGAGAGCTACGTCCGCCTGCTTAGCATGAGTTGAGTTATATCAAACCTGACAGGCGTACTCTGCAGCGAAATAGCAAAATGCCATTGCAGATGTTCGAATGGTGTCAGGTTGAATACCAAATTTTGAACCTGCCAGTTTTCTCAGAAGATTATTCCTGGTGGAAACTTTTAATTTGGTGTTCAGACAGTGTTTCTTGTAGATAAGAGCTCTGTTCAATGTCACTCTAAGAAATGTTGGGGTGTAACAGTGTTCCAGTTCTACTCCTGGCCATACTACCTTCAATTCAAGAAAGGCTTCCCTGTTTCTCAAGTGAAAGGCACATGCTTGTGTCTTGGAGGGATTTGGTTTCAGTTGGATTGCGAAATAGTATTTGGACAGACCCTTAACCCTCCACTGATTCAATATCTTACACTGTGCAGCAAGAGCGAGGTCGTCAGCGTACAAGAAACTCCTGGTGTTGGGAGCTATGGGCTGGTCATTTGTATACAAATTGAACAGAAATGGAGCGAGAACACTTCCTTGTGGTAGGACATTCTTATGTAGTCTCCATCGGCTACGTTGTCCTTGGAAGTCCACAAAATACCTCTGATTCAGCAGGAGAGTGGCAATGAATCTGGTTAGGCTGGAGATCTTAGTCAACGTGTATACCTTAGCAAGTAGGAGCTGATGGTTAACAGTGTCGTAGGCTGCCGATAAATCAACAGATGCCACTCCAGTTACCTTAGTTGTTTCGAAACCATCTCCTATGAACTGCGTAACGTTCAGAAACTGTCCAGTACAGCTTTTACCGGGAAGAAATCCAGCTTGTTCGGGTATGAGCAGAGGATCAATTTCGGGTAGAAGGCGATTCAGACCTACTCACTTTCCAGCTACACAAGCACATTTCATGCGCAAGCCTCAATGGCGCGTCTAATGCGTCAAAGCTCCGTTATTAAAACTTCACAAAAAAAAAACACAGAGGCGGAAGCGGAGGTACGATTTCTTGCGGAAGTTCCGCACTTGCGGAGTTTCGTTACAACACTAGTTTAAATGCTACTTGAAGACTTTTCTTTCGAAAGACGCTTACGACTTGTTCCCTTGTTTTGTCAAAATATGATAAGGAGTTGAAAGTTTGATCTGAATTTGGGGTTCTCGGACACATTTGAGTCAATTTTGTGTATTATTTGAAAAGAGTATTCAGTTTTATTGCTAAAACTCTTGTTACACTGTTAATATAAGAGATAACTATTCTAATGGGAGAATCGGGTTTGTGAGTTTTTATGAAACCATAAAGCCTAGCAGTTGTGGGATTCTGAAAATCTAAATTTCTCAAAATATGAGGACAAAGTTGTAATATTTTTCAATACACTTCTAATTTGGGTTTGGAATTTTGGTATGGGATCCTTATTCAAGAGAGTAAGTTTTTTTTATCACTGAAGAATCTATGACAAAATTATGCTATCAGCTATTTTGGCTCGAGGTATAAGAGGTTCCGACCCATTTTTGAGCGCGATTTCTGGCTCTACAATTATTGCGGATTTATCAGATATGTTATTGATAAATGGGGTGTAATTGGGGCTTTGGGAGAGACAAGATTGTTCAATGGGACTGAATGTGGAGAAATTAATGTTAATTTAATTTTTTACCAAAGATGTCACAATCTTTTGTAAAAAATTAAATTCTTCAATTAATATAAGAATTAATATTAGATTATTCAATCAGCAGAGTTGCCCAGTGGAAGCGTGCTGGGCCCATAACCCAGAGGTCCGTATTAGATTATTCAATCAATTAATATAAGATTATATCAGTAAAAGTTATGGCTAATGATAACAATAATAGTCATATTGATTGTAGTTCTGTTTTTGTTTGAAAAATTGCCTTATTTAGATCGTTTCTGTCAGGGGTTCAGTCACATTTTAGTATATAAATATATAAAATAATAATTTTCAATAGACCTTTTTACGGTTAGTTAGTAGTGGTTTAAAAGGCGGAACTATTCAAGTTTCGAGCTCATTTTGTTATTTTCTCTGGTTATACGTAAAAAAAGTGCCCGAAAACATGGCGAGAATTAACGCATGCGCATAAAAAAAATCATATATGGTGAAACAGGTGAAAACAAGTATGTAAAAAACAACGATAAAAAAATACATTTTTTGAATAATTAGTAGGAAAAATACAACAAATTCCCAAAAACAAGATAAATAAAAACTTACGTGTAATCTTTTCAAAAGCCCTGCGTCGGTATTTGAGCCCATACTTTGTTTCGCTGCCTTCCAAAACTGTTTCTGGGCCGAGTACCGGTTCATAGGACATATTTTAAAGAGACAATCTGGAAAATACATTTAAATCAAACATAAAACTCAACATAAAACATGTTTATTACCTCTAAATTTCTTTGGTGGGTTGGCTAAATCCCCAGCTTCCGGACAAACCACAGATCTATCATCTACTAAACTAGAAAAATGGAAAAAAGTTCATTTACCGTTATAGATTTTTATTCAAATAAAAATTTCGTTTTTAAACAGTTAATTAAAAATTGAATATGAGTAAAAGATAAAAATAATGTACAGTATAATCTTGATAATCCGGAGGTTGGTTAATCCGACACGTTCAGTAATACGGCGCTCTGAGAAAACAGGTGTCTTTTCTTTACGCTGCCCCGCGCCGGATATAAACCTCTCGCACAGAAGCAATAAAGTCAAAAACAACACCATCCGGTGTTCTTGGAACAAGGTCTGGCCAACACACCCCGGTTTTAACTCTGAAAACTTGATTGACGATTCTGACCAAGCTAACTCGACTGTACAATTGTCTTACTATCTGTTCTAAGTTTGTACATATTTTTTGTATGTACACGTTTACCTATATAGATAAATATTACTCTTCCTGAAATAGAATTTTACATAAAATATGTAAAATTGTTATTGTTTTCTTTTAATCTCGATAATCCGGTTTTTTGATAATCCGTTGTCTAGTACCATATGTGTCGGATTATCAAGATTATGCTGTAGTTGGTTGGTTATTAGAATCAATTTTATCGAAAAAATAGGATCCTTAAATAAAATATTTTTAATGTAAAAATTAAGTAAATATTATATAAAAATCATGATATCTGTTGAATGTGGCGCCGCTTGTTAAATGAATGAAGGAACAACAAGATCCAAAACTTTATAATCTGTTTTATTCTTCCATATACAATGCCGAGCATAAAATTAGGGTCACTCCGTAATAAAATTAGGGTCACTCCGTAATTTGAAATTATTTTAGAAATGTTTTACGTGTTTTTTCGGTTGTAACAGTTTAATAACTGATTGCTTGAATAAAACAAAAGGTTTCTGTTGTTCAAAGTTTATTGAAAGAAATGAAAATGAACAATTTTAATTTGATATGCTAAGTATTGAAAATGAACAACTTTATATTGATATGCTTTTGTTGAAACAAAAGAAAGTTTAAGGACAGCATGGCTTTTGTTTCTGAGGTGTAATCTGTCTGTAAATTTGTCTCTAAATTTGTCTGTAAATCTGTCTGTTTGTGTATTGTTGTCAGTGTTAGTGTTTTGCAATGAGCAAAAAGGTGCTCACAGATCGGAGCGGAAGTTTCGCTGCCGCAACCGGTGCGATATCGCGGCGGACCGACTGAGACGGCGGCTTATGTACATGTTCAGATCAAAAAGCGCGATTTCCGTCATAGTCGCGGTAGTGCAGCGTTACACGACAAGGACGCTGCATGCGCAGTTAGTTTCGCTGCAGCTGTGTTTTGAAATGGTGATCTGTATTATCACATTGATTTTATGAACCCATGCTTAATTCTGAATTCAGTTTAATGTGTTAGAAATACAAAATAATATATTTCATCTTATGCAACCAATGCTGAAAATAGTATAGCTTCTTGCGCTGAGGACATCATGACTACTATATACACGTAGAAATCGCGATTTGATGTGGGCATTGCAATTTCGCTGCCGAGCCGCTAGAGAATTTTCTGGAAATTTCGCGACGCATACGCTTCGCGCCGGTCTGAAGGAGCCTTAAATCCTGTTATTACGGCACGAATTGTGGCGGCTTTAGAAGACGGCCGCGGTCAGCGCGAAATTGCGAGAAACGTTGGTGTAAGTCTCTAGAGTGTGCAACTAGTATGGCGGCAGTACGAAGAGATTGATCTGCTCAGCCGAAGACCTGGTTCAGGCCGAGACAACACTACGATAGCTAGAGATGACCGCTTTCTCGTTTCTAGTGCTTTGAGAAACCGAACGGTCACGGCAGTTTTCCTTCGAAATCATATGCAAGAAGTGAGAAATCTAACCATAAGTTAGTGGGCAGTTAGGAGGCGATTTCATGCTGCTGGATTATCTTCTCGAACTAGAGCTACTAGGCCGCCGCTTTCCCGGGCACACCGGATTGCGAGTTTGAATTTTGCACGAGAACACAATAGCGGATTGGTTTCCGATAAATCGCGATTCTGTCTTACGGGCTCAGATAAACGTGTAAGAGTGTGGCGACGACAAGGCGAGAGATATGCTCAAGCGTGTATTGCCGAGCGACTTCCATTTGGTGGAGGATCAGTTATGGAATAGGGAGGCATATCTTTTGACACTCGCACGGAGTTAGTCTTTATCGAGAATGGGACGTTGACTGCGCATAGGTATCTGACAGAGGTTCTAGAAGACCATGTTTTACAGTTCATGGTTATTCTTGGAAACGACGCAACATTTATGCATGATAACGCACGATAGTTACGTGATGATAGTTACTGAGTATCTTGACGAGTGTGAAATCACACGATTTGCTTGGCCAGCTCGCAGTCCAGATTTAAATCCAATTGAGCATATTTGGGATGAGATGGGAAAACGTTTACGGAGACATGAGTCGTAACACAAACAATGGGGTGGAATTTATTAATCAAATTTACAGACATAAAAACGAACTCTGTACAATTTACAAAAATTGTTCAAAATATTAGCCCGTGTTAAATGCAAAGCCGACACCGCTACAATAAAGAACGACACACGCGTCCAAAAACGATGGGCATGACTCTAACTGTTCGACGCGCTTCAGTTACACGTCTCAGTAGCTCCTCAAGTGCTCTGACTGGAGTTTCGTACATCATGGTTTCCAGATGACCCCATAACGAAAAGTCGAGCGGGCCGACCGATCGTTCCTGCCTATCCATTTATCAGGATATCTCGCATCGAGACATGCACGGGCCTGGCGACTAAAATGTGCTAGTGCACCATCATGCATACTCCATATTTCATGTCTCAGTTGTAAATAGACCGGATCTAATTCATTGAGGTCATTTTCTAGCAAATTTGTGCAACACAAATGGACCGAATCGTTGCCAACAAGCCCACACCAAACATTAATTGAAAATCTGTGTTGATAACCTGGCGTGAGGTATGGTTATGGAACATTTTCTTCTTGTAAATTCAGCCTCATCAGAAAAAAGTATCAACTCTGGAAACTGTTCATTCTGTTGTGTGCTGTTCAAGAACGATAATGCTACAGTACGAACCGTTCTATCACGTCCTATATTTGTCATAGAATTCTCAAATTTTCCACGTTCTCGAAGACGTCGATGAATTGCTGCAAAACTTGTACGATGAGGCTGCTTCCTCTTCGGAAAACGTTCTCCATAAATCCTTGCAGCCGCTCGGCCGTTGCCGTTAAGCTAAATGCATATCTGCTAGTTCTTCGAAAGAATACTTTTTGAAACACTATTGGGTAGATTAATGAGCACAACACACAATTTTCAATAAACTAAAAGTGGACAAATTTATGATTTTCCTAAAGAGATGGTAATATGATTTTTTGTGTGTTTTATCGCAACGGGAAAGGAACAGCGATTATTTTTTTGGTACAATTTGCTCGCTTCACATTATGTTTTGTGTATTATTGTCTTTTTTTAACGGAATTATTTTTCGTTTTTTTGTCAAGTTTCTCGCAAACTAAGCGCTTTTGACACCATGTGCAGTAAAAATTTTAAATTTCTGCGAGTTGCATAACACCCTGTGCCCTGCAAGTTCCATAACAATTACAAAAATTTCAAAATCTTATAAAAATAAACTTCTAGTAACATGCCAGCTTAAACCAATAAATTAAGCTGAAATAATAAATTCACTATGTTTTAACCACACTTAATATGTAAAAATATAATATAACTTTTTGTTCACAGTTATATAAATCTATAGACTTATCACTACTCCAGTTTCGACTGTTGGAGGTCATTTTCAAGTGAATTACAAATTGATGATTAATAGTACTTTATGATACAAGTGTGTAAACAAGGGCTTTTGGGCATGAGTTTAATCGCAATGAGTGCACAAAAGCGTTTTCCTCACGTGTATCATACATTATTTTATCTACGAAGCATGTTATAATACTATTGAATCTACAACAAAATAGTTGTTTCTTACCGATAATAATGAAAAATTGTAATTTCCCAAATTCCGTTGTCGATGTAATCTAGGTTAACCTAGATTTATCTAGATTAGGTTATGGTTAGGTTAAGTTATATTACAGCCAGATAAATCCAGACTGAGGCCGAGACTTCTCGATTCAAAATTTAAAAAATTACTTCAATTTTAATAGAATTCGTCATAATATGTATTTTCACTACGACTATGTTTTTGTTTAGTGACATGAGTTGTTGCCATAGTAACAACAAACAGAAATCGCTAATAATGAAACTCCATTTGATTTACATTGGACTTTTACGCACGATTATAATAATGGCATCCATCACATACAATAATTTACTTATTAATGTGTTCATTTTGTTGTGCGAGTTTAGATAAATGCAATTATAGTAGGGGTTTATTTGGCGGGGGACGGACCTTTCAGCAATTTGCAATTGCAGAAAGACCCCAAAAATATATAGTGTCCTATTTTAGAAGTTTGGACTAATTTTTAAGCAAACCAAAGTTTGTCAGAAACCGTCATCAGAAAACAAAAATACAATATAATCAAACGAAAAAAAATGTGCATTGGAAAATGACAGCTGTCATATAAAGCCGAACATCTGGCATGGCGCACAACCTTGGCAGTACCTTGGTCTATTGTACACAATATAGGCACCAATATTTTTTTTGAACTATAAAGCATGAAGAAAAATTCAGCAAAAACTACTACCACAGGGGATAATCAATCCACCATCATCTTGAGCGACGCAAGCGGACATTCGGATTCTGGGGAGCCTGCACCGACACAAGAGGTAAGGAGGTATTGGAGACTCCAAGAAACAAAATAAGCCAGAAATGCCAAAACATCTTTACAACCTTCAATACTATCTCTCGTTTGAAGGTTGGTAAACATCTCACGACATCCTCTCTCACCATGAAATAGTAGTCGCGGCAATTTAAAAGATTTTCAGTAGATCTGGGAAGCGGAGAAGATTCCAAGTAACTGGACTTCAGCCCTGATTCATCCTCTTCACAAGAAAGGTGACAAAGCAAATGTGAACAACTACTGTAACATCTTACTTCTCCCAATAACATAGAAAATTCTCTCAAAACCCTCCAAACTCGTGCAGTGGAGCAACTTGATTCACAATTGGGTGAATATAAATAAGGGTTTAGGCAAAGACGATCATGTGCAGAACAGATCATGAATCTTAAATCGGTTCTTTCATATTACAAACTCAGAAAAGGTTTGTGGTCACTTTTGACGACTTCAAAAAGGCCTAAGATTCTATAAACCGACATACACTCCTCCACATTCTAAATGAAATGGATTTAGGCAACAAAACGAGTTGCAAATAGCAAATGCAATTGCAAAAAGCAATTATCCTACAAACCCTAATCAACACTACCTCCAGAGTGAAATTTAGAGGAGAGAATTCAGACACACTTTCGAAAACAATACAGGTGTAAGACAAGGAGACGGATTGTCGCCTCTGCTCTTCAACTGCGTACTGGAAAAAAAACATTCGGGAATGGCGCAAGCGGATGTGCAGGGAAGAGGTCGAAAATGACTAATGAAAAACTAAAAAATTACTTGTTATGGGTTCCAAAAGAGACGACCTGATAATAGACTATCTGGCTTTTGCAGATATTCTCTGATTCCCTAGATATCGCGGCAAAACAAATTAACCATCTTAAAACCCAAGCAGCAAAGGCAAGCCTGCAAATCTCCTTTGAAAAACAATATGTTAGGTTACCATTAAGTTAGGTTGGGTTATACTACGGGAGATAAGAAATGAAGCGCGCTTCAATCCTAATCCCCCGAAATATAACCCAACCTAACTTACTGCTAACCTAATCCAACTAATCTAACCCAATGAGATTGCAAGGTCAGGGTCAGAGGCGGAGGTGGGCCTAGAACATGACATCTTTCCCTACTCCGCTGCACAGTGCTCCTGCAACTGGACCTTAATTATAGGTAAGATTGGAGATTACTAAGGTTGGTCGTCATCCGTGGAACAAATTTTCCTGCGGAGTTCCTTCGTCAGAAAGCGACAAAGGGGCAAAATTTTCTTAGCTTGTGTCTTGAAGCCAATCTTTTATGTCATTGTTTGTCAGGGTAACATCCACTTGGAATAGAGGACTTGAATTTGTTTGGTCTTTCGAGTGAAGTTCGTCTTCTTTAGGATGTCCAGGAGCGTTATCCAGAAGAAGCAAAGCTTTAGCAGGCAAGTTATGAGCTTTTGATAAAACTTTTACTGCCGGAATAAAATCTTGCTTGAACCAATCTTTACACACATGAGTTAGTTACGTTTTTAAAAGTTCGCGGATGCTTGGCTTTTCCTACAACCAATAAGGAAAATTTGTGAGTGCCCGTAGAATTTGCACAGGGCATGAATGTCAGTCTGTCATTTGAAATTTTTCTTCCTGGGGCAGTTTTTTCAGAACAGTGTACAAAGGTCTTATGCGGAAGCTTCCTCCAGAATAAACCACTTTCATCTGCGTTGTAAACCTGTTCTGGTAAAAGACCTACTTCTTGGATTTCTCATTCCAATTTCCCCTGAAAACGATCAATGTTTCGGAGGGTATCTTCCGTTAATGGCGTATGCCGGGCACGCTCTTGCATAAACCAAGTAAATAAAGCATTTTCCATTTCAGAACAATCACTTATTTTAACTGTCTTTCTTTCCTTCAAGTCCTGAGGAGTCCTGACGAATTGGAGGGTTTTCTCTCGGTTGACTTTGATGCCGTAGATCGTGGATTTTCCAACGGCATAAGTGCGTGCGAAGTTTGTCGTGGTTTCTCCTTTATCAAGAATATTGATCATCTAATGTTTCTGATACAAACTTAAAGTGACGTGCTTCCGTGTTTGGTTGACATTGTACACTAAGTAACTACATACACTAAATACACTCGATAAACGAAAAACCAATAACAAAACAAGATGTAATTGACCGACGAACAGAATGAATAGATAGAGAAAGAGTGTTGGGAGGGAAGGACGTGAGCGGGCATATTTACTTATATGGATTACTGAACGTGTCCGATTAACCAACGGCCGAATTACCGAGATTATACTGTATTAGGTATTTTAAACATTTTAGATTTAGACAGTAGGCAGATGTGTATCGCAGTTATCAATAGTCTGTGAGCTTCTAATATGGTTTCTGTTATATGTATCCAAGTGCTATTGTTAGTAATGTTTAATGCAGTAAGTATGAAAATATTTGATTGTGTTTTGACATGTGCTACATCCCTTTGCAGTGGCATAGGGTGGCATGGCTAGCAAAATGCCACAGCCCCCCGACCGAATGGGGCCCCTGAGGCCGCGAGCTCAGAAGTAATAGTTAAAATAAAAAGTTAAAAATCAATTAAAATTAGAAATAAACTAAAGACCATATACAAATTCAAATAGATTATTAAGATTTAAACGCATTCACGAGAATAGAATCAATGGTACTTACGTATTAACGCCACCACAGCGAGAGGTCGCTGCCGCGCGATATGTGGTATGCATTTATCTGCTCTAATATAACCTAATCTAATCCTTATCCAATATTTTTTCTTATTTCGGATCGAGAGGTCGCGCTACCGCGCGATATGTGGTCTGGATTTATCTGTTCCGTTATAACGTAATCTAACCATCCATTTTGTTCAAATCTGTAGCCGTGGTGGCGTTAGTACGTAAGTACCGAATCAGTTTTAGAACGCATTCATTTGTTGCTTCAACATTTAGATGGTTAGATATCAACATATCTAGTTCTCAGTGGAAGCAAAAAACGAAAGAGAAAGAGGTAGTAGAGGTAAAAAGTAACCTAAAATTAGTCAGTGCTTTAAGAATGATGACTTTATTGATGAAAAACAAGTGAACAGTACTCTGGAAATGAAGAATTGGACGTAACTAAACGTAAAAGTATGGCAGATGCAGCACCCGACGCCAGTGTATATCCAGATCTAGAACAACCATAACAAGGTACTAGCAAAAATCATATTTTTATGTGAACAATACTGCATCTTCACCATATATTACTGATAATTGTAATTATAAAGAACTAGATGATCAAGTGAAATGGTTCGTGATGGAAAATGTACATTGTAAACATAAGGGTCCTTTCTTAAAAGACAGTGACAAGATATTTCCTAAAAAAACATTACTATATTGTTTCCAAGTCTGGTGTGAAACTTGAACGTACATGGCTATCCTATTCCTTAATACTTCAGAAGCTGTATTGTGAACCATGTTAGTTATTTGCAAATCGGGCATCTAAAAAAATACAAAATGTTTGGATGGAAGGCTATGATGACTGGAAACGTATTGTAGATGCCATAGAAAGACACAGAAGATCGAAAATTCACCTAGATTCTTGTCTTATGTATCAACAGTGGCAGCTAGAACACTAGATGAAGAGCAAGAGTCCATGATCAAGAAAGAAAAATTTCTTTGGATGCAAATACTCTTTAGCTTCTTTCCTTTATGTTACTCTAACACTTTCAATGTGTAATTAAGCCTTTCGTGGTCAAAGAGAAAACGCAGATAGGAATGATCCAAGTTCCTGAGGAAAGTATTGTTGAGTTATTAGCAAAATACAATCCAATTTTACAAGAATTGTTAAGTAAATCAAAGGGCCAGATAAAATACTTAAGCCCAAAAATACAAAATGAGCTCATTTTGTATTTTTCTGTTCTGGTCCTCATAGTAGAAAAAAAAATTTACTAGTAGTAGTATGAATATTTATTTATTCTCTTTAAAAATTCCTAAATATTTACATTTCCACATAAAAACAATACATATAATTTATAACTAATAAAACTAAATAAATCGATAATTCCTATCCCTAAACAGATTCCCGACCCACATATTGTTTTTCCTCTCCCCTCAACTTTCTTCATCCATTCGATCCCTCTTGCATCGTCGTTCAAAATTTCTTCTCTACTCACTTCTCTCTCTCTCAGTTTTGTCTCTCAGATTGTTTTGTCTCTCAGATTGACAACAAGTGCTCTATCGTCTCCTTTTTTCTTCGACCACACTTTTTCTTTGCCTACAACAAACCTCCCCCTTCCACACTC
This sequence comes from Phosphuga atrata, assembly GCA_944588485.1. Taxonomy (NCBI): domain Eukaryota; kingdom Metazoa; phylum Arthropoda; class Insecta; order Coleoptera; family Silphidae; genus Phosphuga; species Phosphuga atrata. The sequence goes on from OX155909.1 coordinate 1,513,689, forward strand.
CATTTAATATCTCTAGCAGCCTGTCAACTTCCCTTTCAGTTCCATATATTCATGATTCATTCTGTATACCGTCCCTCCCCGGTGCCTTTTCCTTTACAGTTTTCTCAGTTGTTGTTCTAATTCTTCTCTTGTTATCTCTTCTATTATCTCCCACTCTGTGTTGTCTCTTTTTCTTTTCTTGTCTATTTTCATCACCCCCCAGGCAGCTCACCGAAGTACTTTCTCCATTCCCCCATAGTAATTCTATTAATCACTCTTTCTACATTTTTCTTTCTTTCCCTATTTATGTATTTCTACACCTCTTCTTCTGTCTTTATGCCCTTCATCTTTAATTCTTCTTCCAACCGTTTCTTTTGCTTCTTCTCTTTGCATACTAATTTGTACCTCCTGAGTGCTCTCTTGTACTCTTCCTTAGTTGCTTTTTTTTCCAATTTCTTAGTTTCTTTCTTACTGCTTGCTTCCCTTCCCTGCATTCTTTATCCCACCACTCATTTTTTCAAGACCCCACCTTCTCTCTTGTCTCTATCACTTTTTTTCTGTTGCGTTCTTTACGTAATCACCCAGTTCCTTCTATTTTTCGTTTATCCCTTCTACTTTGTATCTTGCCTCCCTAAGTCTTGTTCTATAATTTTCTTTCCCTTCTTCCATCCAGATATTCTTCACAATTTTTCTTCTAACATCCTCCACACTCCTTCTATCTTTCTCTCTTCCTTTTGTTTTCACTTGCAATTTGCCGAATTTTGCCGCATTTTACTATATTCTACTCTTAATTTGTAATCATATTTAATGCTCAAGATATTTCAAAAGCAGATGAAATGTGTGAACTTTACCATTATTGAATGATCGAGAAAGACGAAAATGGTATCCCAAAGGTGCTCCTCGTTAGAGTCATTTTTAGGATTTCATGCATAATGAGCAATCCTTAGCAATATCTAAGCAAATTTTAAGTAGACAAAAACATATCTCTAAATACATGTCGAGGACAAAGATATGATAGTGACACTAACACAATGAAAGGCACTTATTGTGGAGTTCAAAGACTCATAAAAGGTATTGAGGCTAATGAATGAAAAGTTGTGTATTAGAAAACTTGCTGATTTATTAATAATAAAGAGTTATTTTATGTCATACAATTCCAGTGACTACAGTGCTGAAAGATCATTTTTGAGACTAAAAGTAATAAAAACCTATTTAAGAAACTCTATGGGACAAGACAGGCTATGAAACTTGGCTATTCTGTCTATTGAAAATTCTATGGACTGATCGTTAAACTTTGTTATTGATACTCTTGAGGAACAGAAAGCTTGGAAAAAAAATTGTTAATTTTAAATTATTATATTATAAATATGTGATACCTATGCTTTTAAAAATTAAATTTATTAGAGATGGGGCCCCATCCAATGAATTTGCCATGGGCCTCAGATGATATAGTTACTTACGCCACTGTCCCTTTGTTTGATTTTTTATGTGACCAATAAATTCTATTCTATATAAATAAATGAATTGTGTATTTACCCTAGAGTACTTAGAAAGCCACTGACATTGCCCTCTGCATACAAGGAGACAATGTCTCCAAGATGCAAAAGACTTGATGATCCTATTTCAACCATACTCTCTTTTCTTACTATTACATTCCCAAGTAGTTCATTATAATCACTATATTCTTGCCTAAAACATAATAAGAAATATATTAGTTTTACATGGTAATAGAGTGTAATGTAGTAAACGATTTTTTCAGAAACTGTTTTCTAATGCGTTTCAGATAAATGTTAATAAAACGTGGTCTTTTTAAAAAATTCTAGCTTAATGATTTTAAAAATAAATGACATTAAATGTGTAGGTTATTGAGAATTAAAATTTAATAGTTTTGAAGGCAATATTTTAAAATATAAATAAGATTTGACACATCTGTCAAAAAACAAATATATTTATTTATCCAAATAATAAATATAAGATAATAATAATATTCTATTTAGCAATAAATAAGCGATTGAACTACACAAAATCTATTATTTATATCAAAAATAATAGATTTTGTGAAATAATATAGAAAATTTTAATTTTTCTATTAAGGTTAGGTATTACGAAAATTGTTTACATTATTAAATATTCGTGATACAGAAAGATAGAAGCAAATAATTCATTCGTTTTAGTCAAATTTGTACATTAAAAATTATTACGCACCTGATTAGTGTTAAAAACTTTCCGAAACCGATAATAAAGATACAACAAATTTCCAAAAGTACAGTAAAGAAATAAACTAATTATTTCCTATATTACAAAATCATAAGCGTGAAGATAACCACAGAAAAATGAAATATGAAAAACACAAATAAAGAAATAACTAAAAGATATATAAGAAAAGCAAAAACAGCTTTTACTAATCGATTTTATAAACTTTTTAAATATAAGCTAGGTTTTTCACTCCCAGTTGGCTTCTAGTTAATGTTCTGAATCATGAGTCGAAAGAGATAGAATAACTTCAAATCGTATAGTGTTTCCTAACGGGTGGGACGCCAAGGAATCTTATTTCAGATGCACTTTTATAAACATAAACACTTTTATTGTTTGCCCAAAAACTTTTACCAAGCTTATTCGAGTTTCTTTATTTCCTAATAAATTTTTGTGATGCACATGACAACGACTTGAATAAAAAGAAGATTGGAAAACACTGGTATAGAGCTGGGCATGCAATTTACGGGCCAGTGGTAGCGCGCATAAAATTTTCCTACTCTATTTGAACTTTTGAAAATGGATAAAAATAGATTTTCCCTTAATGCCAATAGATTAACCATATCACAACAATTTTTTTTTTCTGGAATACATAGGAATTTTTTTTTGTGTAGGAGTCGTTTGGCTGCAAAGCCTTTCTACTCTGGGACCAACTTCATCTATTGTGCTTGACCCTACTACAATTACTCTCCCAGGAATTCAACTTCGTGAACGAAGTCTAAGATATTCCCAAGAGGCTTGCTACTCAGCTCCAAGGTGGTCAATCTTGCGACCCCGAAGAGGGCAAGCCTTATGTGTGCTAGCGCTACACATGTGCACATTATGTGTTCAGCGGTTTCTTCATCTGATTCACATAATCTACAAATCTCAAGCTTCCTCTGCCTTTTTTGTGTAGGTGATATCTCACCGGACAATGTCCTGATGAATGTTCTGATTTCTCTTCTAGAGAAGCTTAGCATCTGCTGCGTTATTGCGGCAGAATAGTTTATGAGCATGTTAGCTTGCAGCTGTCCTGACGTGTTCTTCCAGTGGGTTTGCTTTTTCTCTTCTTCCCATTTCTTAGCCCCCTGCCTTAAGTGGGCCTTTGTAAGCCCACATGTTGGCTCCGGGCCCAAGAAGGAAGCCTCGGCCCCGCTTTTGGCGAGTGCGTCGGCCATTTCATTCCCATATATGCACTGGTGACCCGGAGACCACATTAGCGTGAGTATGTTACCTTTCACCAGTTACTTTAGGGTTTGTTTACAGTTCCAAGTTACTTTGGAATTAAAGTTGTACTTTTAAATTCTTTGGAGCTACCTGGCTGTCCGTTAGGATGTAGATTTGCACTCCTTTAAGACGTATCGTTGCGCATCTTTCAATGGCTATAATTTCAGCCTGTAGTATCGTGGGAGCCTGGCCCAATGCCGTGGACTCCCTGTGACTCCGGCTGTATATGCCAATTCCTGTACCCTTAGCAGTTTTTGATGCGTCGCTGTACCACATGGATACTTTGTCTTTCAGGTTTTCGATTCATTGAACACTGCTTTGGCGGTCATTGATGACTACTTCAACGGCTGTGTCAAAGTCGTATTCTGTAGACGTTGCGTCCCAGGGCTGCTTCAGAAATTTCTCTCACCGATTTGTTCCCTTATTTTCATGCGTCTCTGAATAGGCGATGTTCACCTTAGTCTACTCTTTTTTTTCTACCTGTTTGTGCAGTGGAAGTAGGTCCAACAGAACTTCCATTGCTGTGGTTGGAGTAGATTGCATCGCTCCTGTTATACCCAAGCACGCAAGCCGTTGAAGCTTATGTAGCATGTTTTGGGTCTTTATTTACTTTGTTTGTGGTACACACCATACGAGTGAACCGTAGGTGATAATCGGTCTTACCACTGCTGTGTAAGACCAAAGGACCATTTTGGGTTTTCATAGGAATACTTTTGTGGTTTTTTATGTTTGTCTAAGTCAAAATTACATTTTATAATATAAAATGTCGAAAAAACGAGGTCAATAAATCTGGCACCCCCACCTCTTCAAAATTCAAATTTGATAAGATCAGAATTATGTGCTCTTTATGTTCTAATTATGTGCCGCAATCACGATTTTTGTGCTCGAAGCCTTCAATGAAAGAATCATATTTTTCTAGTGGGGGTGTTAACAGTCAATCTAGTACCCACCCAAAATCTAAAAATCTAAAAAATTGGGATACCGATACCAAATAAGCACTACAATTATGTGCTTTTCATATATACTGGAGACAATTCGCTAACTCAATCCCTTGTGCGAGAAACTCACCCCGAACGGAATGAACCGTAAGAGGCGAAATCTATAATAAACGAGCAAACAAGTTTTCCCCAACGCGATATTATTGCAATAATTATGTGTTCTTCCGATATGATATTGCCGATTTTTGTGCTCGCACCCTTGTACGAAAAATTCACTCCGAACTGCATTAACCCTAAGAGGTGAAATCTTTAATAAACGAGAACAGAAACTTTAAATGACTCAAAATTATTGCAATAATTATGTGTTCTCCAGATATGCTATTTACGATTTTTGTGCTCAAGCCCTTGTACGAAAAACTCACCCCGAACAGAATGAGCCATAAGAGGTGAAATCTGTAATAATCGAGCAGACAAGTTTTAACCAACCCGATATTGTTGCAATAATTATGTGTTCTTCAGATATGATATTCGCGATTTTTGTGCTAGCACCCTTGTACGAGAAATTTACCCCGAAATATATGAGTCATAAGAGGTGTAATCTTTAATAATCGAGAACAGAAATTTTAAATTACGCAAAATTGTTGCAATAATTATGTGCTCTCCAGATATGCTATTTATGATTTTTGTTCTCAAACCCTTGTACGAAAAATTGACCCGAACGGTATGAGCAATAAGAGGTAAAATCTATAATAATAGAGCACAGAAATTTTACCGGAATCGAAATTGTTGCAATAATAATGTCCTCTCCAGATATGATATTTGTGATTTTTGTTAAAAATTTAACCCGAACTGTATCAGCCTTAAGAGGTGAAATCTTTAATAATCGAGAACATAAATTTTAAATGACGCAAAATTGTTGCAATAATTATGTGCTCTCTAAATATGGTATTTACGATTTTTGTTCTCAAACACTTGTACGAAAAATCCACCCCGAACTGCATGAGCCCTAAGAGGTGAAATCTATAATAATCGCGCACACAAATTTTAACCGACGCGATATTGTTGCAATAATTATGTGTTCTCCAGATATGATATTCGCGATTTTTGTGGTCGCACCCTTGTACTAGAAATTCACCCCGAAATATATGAGGCATAAGAGGTGGAATCTTTAATAATCGAGAACAGAAATTTTAAGTGACGCAGAATTGTTGCAATATTATGTGTTCTCCAGATATGCCATTTACGGTGCTCGAACCCTTGAACGAAAAATTGACCCCGAACTGTTTGAGCCATAAGAGGCAAAAATCTTTAACAATCGAGCACACAAATTTCAACGCGGCGCAAAATAGTTGCAATAATTATGTGCTCTCTAGTAGCTCTCTATTAGCAATTTTTCTGCTCGCACCCTTGTACGAAAAATTCACTCCGAACGAAATGAGCTATAAGAGGTGAAATCTATAATAATAGAGCACAGAAATTTTACCCGAATCGAAATTGTTGCAATATTAATATCTTCTCCAGATATGATATTCGTGATTTTTGTGATCGCACCCTTGTACGAAAAATTTATCCCGAACTGTATGAGCCAAGTGTTGAAATTTTTAATAATTGAGCAGTCAAATTTGAACAAAAATTGCGATTGCGGCACCTAATTAGCCCATAAAGAGCACATAATTCTGGTCTTATTAAATTTGAATTTTGAAGAGGTAGGGGTGCTACCTTTATAGACCTTTTGATTCCGGTATAAAATTAAGTTTCAGACTTTAGGGAAAATCTGCATGTTTAAAATCAGTATCGACTCATTCTTAGGGCTCATGCACTTCGGGGTGAATTTTTGGTACAAGGGTGCGAGCACAAAAACCGGGAGTATCATATCTGAAGAACAGATCATTATTGCAACAATATCTCGTTGGTTAAAACTTGTGTGCTCGATTATTATAGATTTCACCTCTTTTGGCTCATTCCGTTCGGGCTCCATTCAGGCTTCGAGTTTTTCGCACAAGGGTTTGAGAACAAAAATCATAAACAGCTTATGGATAGCACATAATTATTTTGCTATAACTATTTTGCGTCATTTAAAATTTCTGTTCTCGATTATAAAAGATTTCACCTCTTAAGGCTAATACAGTTCAAGGTGAGTTTTTCGTTCATGGGTGCGAGGACCAAAATCGCGAATAACATATCTAGCGAGCACATAATTATTGCAATAGTTTAGTGTCAGTTACAATTTCTGTTCTCGTTTATTAAAGATTTCATCTCTTAAGGTTAATACAATTCGGGGTGAGTTTTTCGTACAGGGGTGCGAGAACAAAAATTGCGAATATCATATCTGAAGAACACATAATAATTGCAACAATTTCGTGTAGGTTTAAATTTCTGTGCTCGATTATTAAAGATTTTACCTCTTAAGGTTTATACAGTTCGGGGTGAATTTCTCGTACAATGGTCCGAACTCAAAAATCGCAAATAGAATATCTGGAGAGCACATAATTATTGCAACAATTTTGAGTCATTTAAAATTTCGGTTCTCGTTTATTAAAGATTTCATCTCTTAATGCTAATACTCGATACAATACCCCAAACCGAATTAATCGTACTTATGGGCGACTTTAATGCACATACGGGTGCAGATCGAACCGGTTGGGAAGAAACGATGGGAAAATTCGGATACGGGGAAATAAATGACAACGGATTACGCCTCTTATTATTTGCAGCGTCAAACAACTTGATCATCGGCAACAGCATCTTTCGTCACCCCCTCAAACATCAACTCACGTCGCGAAATCCACCCGGCAACGATTCGGCGATGTTGGACTACATTTTGGTCAACACCAGATTCCGATCGACGCTCAAAGATGTATGTGCGATACGTGGACCCGACTGTGGATCAGACCATTATCTTGTCCGAGTGAAACTACAATTGAAATTACAAAGAGCAAAGAAAAAGGCACCACCATCAGCCAAGAGGAACTGGGCCTGTCTGCGAGACCCTGAAACCAGCCGAAAATTTCAAATCGCATTATCCAACAAATTTGCAGCACTCACGATACCAGTCCATATCAACATAGAAGAAAAACAACTTTCTGAGTCTATTGTGGGGTGTGCAACGGAGCTGCGTCCGCCCATCCGTCGACGGACGCAGCAATGGATCTCGGACGACTGTCTCAATCTAGTCGACCAGCGGAAGCAAATGAAACACGTCGATTTCAAACAATACCGACGATTGAACAAAGAAGTTCGACAGAAAATGAAATTGGAACGGGAAGCTTACTGGAATAACATCGCGGCTGACATGGAAGAAGCAGCGTCAAGGCATGAGTACCGGACGCTGTACCAGACAATCCGACGGTTAAGTGGCAAAACAACATCAACAAATGACAATATCAAAAAATTGGATGGAACTTTCGTGACCTCTCCTCAGGAACGTCTACAGCGGTGGAGAGAATTCTTTCATCAGCTGTACAACCACAATCCGCCAGTAGGTCCAGCACCCGAACTGCCGATAAATCAGTTTCCCGATACTGAACCAACAATCAATGAGGTGAAGACGGCAATAAAATCCCTGAAAAATGGTAAAGCGCCGGGAGGAGATCAAGTAACTGCCGAAATGATCAAAGCCGGGGGAGACGTCTTATTACATCAACTTCACGTTCTCACAGTGCATATATGGCATTCAGATTGTGTTCCATCCGTGTGGAAGAAAGCGATTGTTGTGCCTATTTTGAAGAAAGGCGACAGTCGGGAATGCAAGAATTACCGTGGTATTAGCCTCCTCTCGATCGTCGGCAAAGTATTTATGAAAATCATACAATCAAGACTACAGAAACATCGAGAGCAAACAAGCCGGGAAGAACAAGCTGGATTTCGACCACATCGAGGATGCATCGATCAGATATTTGCTCTCCGTCAGCTAATGGAAGAAAGAATTCGATGTGGCAAACGAACTGTCATCGTCTTCATCGATTTCAAATCTGCTTTTGATTGCATCGATTGGACAAGCTTGTGGGAAGCCCTGAAGATCGAACACGTGCCACTGAAAATCATTCAACTTCTTCAAGCATCGTACGACGGCTCAACCAGCAATGTTCGTATCCGAAACGACATGTCTGAGGAATTCCCGATTCGAACCGGAGTCCGGCAAGGAGACGTGGCCTCGCCGCTCCTTTTTAACATTGTGATCGACACGATTATGCGGAAAGCGTTTGATGGACGACGCGGAGTTCGATATGATGGCAAAAACTTCCTAACCGATCTGATGTTCGCCGATGACAGTGCGGTTTTCGCCAACACAGATGCCGAAGCAGCAGACACCTTGTATGACATTTCCCGCATTGCCCAGTCATACGGACTGAGAATCAATGCGGATAAGACCAAAGTGCTTACAACGGATGGATCTAAAGCCAGAGTTTACCTCGATGGAACCACAATCGAGCAGGTACCACAGTTCAAATATTTGGGATCACTGGTTGTGGAGAAGAAAGTAGCTTCGACAGCCGAAGTTCACAGCCGGATAGGCCAGGCAACAGCAACGTTTGCTTCACTCAAGTGGTGCATATGGAAGCGGACGAATATTACCATCAAAACCAAAATACGCCTATACCGGACGCTGATCCTCCCAATTTTTCTTTATGGATCGGAAACATGGACATTACTCAAACCAGACCTTAACAAGCTCGATGCCTTCCAAATGAGATGCCTGAGACAGATTCTCTGCGTCTCACTCCTCAACCACCTCCGAAATGAGACAATCAGAGAAAGGTGCGACCAACAGACACCGATTGTTGAGGAAATTCAAAAACGCCGATTACGATGGTTCGGCCACATCTGTAGGATGGACGACAATCGAGTACCGCACAAACTCCTATGGAAAAAACGACCTCTTGATTGGAGAACACAAAAACAAGCACCGAAGACCACATGGTTGAAACACGTAGAGAACGATTTAAAAAACCAGCGAATAACAACAGCTGAGGCAAGAACCGTTGCAACTGATCGATTAGCATGGAAGCGTATAGTGAATGGAGCACGGAATCTAGCGGCACCAACAGCAGCGTACTGGCTACGAGGTCGACCACCTCTCCATGCGCCGGCTATGGATTAAAGAAGAAGAAGAATGCTAATACAGTTCAAGGTGCGTTTTTCGTACAAGGGTGCGAGGACAAAAATCGCTAATATCATATCTGAGGAAAACACATAATTATTTCAACAATTTAATATCAGTTGAAATTTCTGTGCTATTATATATTTAATATATTTCGGGGTGAATTTCTCGTACAAGGGTGCGAGCACAGAAATCTTAAATAGCATATCTGGAGAGCACATTATTGCAACAATTTTGCGTCATTTAAAATTTCTCTTCGCGATTATTAAAGATTTCACCTCTTAAGGCTAATACAGTTCGGGGTTAATTTTTCGTACAAGGGTGCAATAACAAAAATCGCGAATATCATATCTGGAGAGGACATTATTATTGCAACAATTTTGATTCCGTTAAAATTTCTGTGCGCTATTATTATAGATTTCATCTCTTATACATTCGCCCTGGACATACCGTCCAGGGGGAATTTTTCGCACTCGCACTTGCGAGCACAATAATCGTAAATATCATATATGGAGAACACATAATTATTGCAACAATTTTGCGCCATTTAAATTTTTTGTTCTTGATTATTAAAGATTTCACTCATATATTTCGGGGTGAATTTCTCGCACAAGGGTTCGAGCACAAAAATCGCGAATATCATATCTGAAGAACACATAATTATTGCAATAATATCGCGTTGGTTAAAACTTATGTACTCGATTGTTATAGTTTTCACCTCTTATGGCTCATTCCTTTCGGGGTGAGTTTTTCGCACAAGGGTTTGAGCACCAAAATCGTAAATAGCATATCTGGAGAGCACATAATTATTGAAATAATTTTGCGTCATTTAAAATTTCTGTTCTCGATTATTACTTAAGGCTAATACAGTTCGGGGTGAATTTTTCGTACAACGGTGCGAGCAGAAAAATCGGGAATATCATACCTGGAGAACACATAATTATTGCAATGATATCGCGTTGGTTAAAACTTGTTTGCTCGATTATTATAGATTTCGTGTCTTGTCCACCTCGGTGGTGTAGTTGACAACATACCTGCCTTTCAATGCGGGAGACCCGGGTTCGAATCCTGGTCGGGGAGACAACAACTGACTGTCCGGGCTGCCCACCCTGAATGAATGCACAATATGCGATTCCGCGGTGGTGCATATTAAAAGCCAAGGTGGAATAGGGGGTTTATTGAGATTTCGCCTCTTATGGCTGATTCAGTTCGGGGTGAGGTTTTGGCACAAGGGGTTGAGTTAGCGAATTCGCTCCAGGGTACTTGAAAAGCACTTAATAGCACATAATTGTAGTGCTTATTTGGTATCGGTATCCCAATTTTTTAGATGGGTGGGTGCTAGCTTGGCTGTTAAGTTAGCACCCCCTAGTAAAACTTGATTCTTTCATTGAAGGCTTCGAACATTAGCACATAAAGAGCACATAATTCAGGTCTTATCAAATTTAAATTATGAAGAGGTGGGGGTGTCAGCTGTACAGACCTAAAAAAACGTAGGCGGTCAGGGGACCCCGTCAATTCTTATAAGAGATGAAAATAGGCAATTACCGTCGGCAGCAATATTTCTGTCACGATGTAACAAGACATTTGTCATTGAACATAAATCATGTTCCTCATATGGGGCTTGGAATAATTTAGAACTAGGACTAATTACTTACTGAGCTTCATTATAAACTGTTGATTGAATTTGATTGTTCAGAAAGTGACTAAATATTAATTCTTCAGTTTCATCATTATTTTCGATTAATACAGTCAGTAATGAATCTTCTTTCGATGATGGTAAAGATTCCGGTTCAACACGTTTCTTCCTTGATTTAAATTTATCTCTGTATATTTGAACGCCTTCAGCATGTTCTGAATCTGTAGTTTGTACATCTTGTAGCTCGTTTAAATAGACCCTCCGCCTCCACTTCCGGTTCCCCACTCTCGCCCCCACGACCGCTTCTTACCCCACTTCCGGATCCCACCTCCCACTTCCGGTTCCCACCCCACTTCCGGTTCCCACCCACCATTTCCGGTCCATGCCCCACTTCCGGTTCCCACCCCACTTCCTGTTCCCATCCCACTTCCTGTTTCCACCCCACTTCCGGTTCCCACCCCATTTCCGGTTCCCACCCCACTATCAGTTCCCACCCCACTTCCGGTTCCAACAAATTTCCCACTTCCGGTTCCGGATCTTTCCCAACTATTTAGATTATTTACAATATTGGAAATTATTTTATTTGGCACAATGCGGGCAAGTACGGCTACAATGCGGGAAAGTAACTTTACCGCATTGTAGCCGAACTTTGCAACATAGTGGGTAAAGTGCTAGTTTCACTTGATGTATATACGATGTCAAAGCTAGCTTTACAATTCAGGAGGCCAAAAATTTATTTTTTGGCCTCATGAATTGTAAAGCTAGCTTTGACATCGTGTATACGTCAGTAGGGAAAGATCCTTCGTTCTGGAACCTCCTCACCCATAAGGATTTACATGTAACCCTCCGCCTTATGGGAAATTACATGTAATCCCTCCGCTTATGGGGAATTACATGTAAAATTTAGCATACCCTTGCGTATGGGGAATCCTATAGAAAATAGTTCTGAACGTAGTCGAGCGTGTATCTGTAGATGGCGCCACCGCTAGGGAGGTGGGCACCGGAGGGAAAGAGGGATTCAGGCCGGACAAGAGCGGACAATACCGAACACGAATAGACTAAGCGGGACAATTCAAAATGGGTTGCGGGGTGACGAGTGTAGAAACACTATCATCTTCTTGGAATTAATCTGTGTCTTTATCCTAGAGTTTGACCTAGTTTTTGGTCATTGAACCCATGCAAAGAATCGTGGGAAAGTTAAAACTGCCGAGTCAGCATTTGCCTGTTTCAACTTATCTGTAAACGTGACTGTCAGTTTCTTGTAATTGTTCTATGTTTATTCTAGAAACGTGACCGTAGAAATAAACACTGTCAGTTTCTTGTAATTGTTCTATGTTTATTCTAGAAACCTGACCGTAGAAATAAACACTGTCAGTTTCTTGGAGTTAATGTGTTTATCCTATGAAGAGTTTGATTTAGTTTTTGACCCATGCAAAGAATCGTGGGAAAGTTAAAACCCTGTTGTGTGTAAAGAAATAAACACTGTTTCTTGGGATTACTGTGTTTATCCTATTACCGTTGAGTGAGCATTTTCCTGAACGTGACCGTAGAAATAAACACTGTTTCTTTGAATTAATTTGTTTATCCTACTAACAAGTGAATCGTGAGAAAGTTAAAACTACAAGTGAATCGTGAGAAAGTTAAAACCGTCGAGTCAGCATTTTCCTGAACGTGACCATAGAAATAAACACTGTTTCTTGGGAGTAATGTGTTTATCCTATTACCGTTGAGGCAGCATTTTCCTGAACGTGACCGTAGAAATAAACACTGTTTCTTTGAATTAATTTGTTTATCCTATTAAGAGTTTGACCTAGTTTTGACCCGTTCAAGTAAATCGTGAGAAAGTTAAAACGGTCGAGTCAGCATTTTCTTGTTTCAACTTGTCTGGGTGATTCTGAGAAATTTGTAAGTTATTTAAACTCATCTGTATCCCCTATCGTATTAATTATTTAAATATTTAATATAAATAAAAAAGTATTTCTGTTATTAGGGTTTAATTATGAGTGAGAAATGGTATTCTTTCTTTTAAGTCTACATAATCAGTTTAGTATTTTGAACTTGTAGATTTTAAATGTGTGTCAAGGGAATAACATTTCTCGATTTTGATTTTTTTTCATTCTCGATTTCTCGATTATTTTAACAATTACTACGGTAGTAAATGTTTATGTACCGCATGCCTACATAGGACCGAGCGCTTGATAAAATATATAAACAATCGTATACAATTTAAAATTGCAACCGCTGCAATAAATAAACTATCGCAATAAGAAACGCCGTGTAATCAATTTAGTATTTGAAGTTTGTGCGCATAAGAATGGAATGTCTGAATTGTTAAATAGTTGAACCACCGAGTCAGCATTTTTCAAATGTTTCAAATTGTTTTCATCACATCCGGCGCGTATATAGACCGGAGAGCTCTAGATCAGTTCATAACTAGACTCAGTCGTGACAAGTCCACATCGAGACAGCTTAAAAATGTATCCCTGCGATAAGTGTGAAAAAGTTTTTGGAAGACTAGATAATCTCCAGCGCCATTTGAAATTATGTGGCGCAAATAAAAAAATGAGCTATAAATCCACCGCTTGCAATTCAACTTTCACAAGAATGGACAGCTACAAACGCCACAAGCAACAACATTACAACATCGATACACCCTCCACCTCGAAGAGATTCATAGATACCAACGATTCACCCTCAACCTCCAAGAAGATAAAGTTCCACCTCCACCAAAAAATTTCTACAAAATATGGAACCAGCAGCTGCCCTCAAAAATCAAGTACGCCGGACATCTACGATCACAGAAACACCTCCAGGCAGCAGTTAAGCCATTCCAACAAGATATAATTGAAGTCTGCTCCAGTTTCAAGAAAAGGGTTGCAACTTATAGAATTAATGGCTCAGGTATTGATATAAAAAATGTTATTAGTAAATTGAGGGGTACTGTTGGTAGCATGCTTGAAAACGTTATCAAATCATATAATTCAGGTATCAAGTTTAATATAGAACTCTTTGGTATTTATATAAATGAAAAAAATCCGGCGGGCGAATTAAAATCATTTAACACAAAATATCGCGAAATGTCATCTAGCATGAGTAACTTTATCGAAATTTATGACAGTATGTGCGCCAAAATTAAAACCAAATCTAGCGAGTTTCAGGAGAAAGATTCGGGTTGGTCACTAAGGGAGATATCCCATTTAGAAATTAATATCAATAAATATAAACCAATACGTGGGTCGTCATTTATTGAACTGCCAAAAGAGATTAAGGATCGGAAAGCTTGTATCAATGTTCAAAATGAAGACGAGTTTTGCTATTTATGGAGCATTGGGATTGGCATGACGATGAGGATTTTCATTCGCGGGGTGTAATGCGGATAATTACACCCCGCGAATGAAAATCCTCATCGTCTGGCATCATAACCCCACTTTTCTTCAATTTTAAAATATGACAGACTAGAGTTTCCACTTAAAATTAAAGACATTCCTAAATTTGAACAGCTGAACAATATTAGTATTAACGTTTATAGCTTGGAGTTTAATTTTAAATCTAAACAACATGACGTAGTAGGACCGATTTTTCATACTAACGAGACTAGGGAAAGACATGTAAATTTATTATATTTAGAAGAAGGGGTTAAAGGTCGTTATGTATGGATAAAAGATATTTCACGGCTTGTAAGAAGTCAGTTCACATCAGATCATAATAAAAAATAATTATGCGAATATTGTCTTACCTTTTTTTCAACTTAATTCGCGTTTAATCAACATAAATTGAATGACTGCAGCAAAATTTACACTATTATGCCGACGGAAGACCTTGTAAAAGATAAGAGAGGTGATATGATGCCGGGGAATATATTAAAATTTCAAAATTTCGATAGAAAAATGCGTATACCCTTAGTTGTATACGCAGATTTTGAATCAATTTTAAAAACTGAAGATACATGCTCGCCGAACCCTGACAATAGCTATACTAATCAGACACATATCTACATGCCATACAGTTTCGCCTATAATATAAAATGTTCATTCGATGATTCATTGAGTAAATTTTTCACTTATACCGGGGAAGATTGCCCGAAATTGTTTTGCCAGAACCTCTATGCAGATGTTAAGGAATTATACAGGAACATTAGCGTTGTACTTCCGATGATTAAATTAACTGCAGATGAGCAAAATTCATACGATACGGCCACTTCTTGTCACATATGTAATAAATTATTACAAGCAACAGATAAAGTCGCCGATCATGATCATTTTACGGGTAAATTTCGGGGAGCCACCCACTCAAATTGTAATTTGAATTATAAAATACCTATAATGATCCCGGTATTTTTCCATAACATGTCAAATTATGATGTTCATTTATTTATTAAAGAATTTGGATCTGACGAGGAAAAAATTGATATCATCCCCCAAAATAAGGAAAAATATATATCCATCACCAAAAATCTACCTGTTGGTGAATATGTAGATAAAAAAGGGGTAGAAAATAAAATTTATTTGAAATTAAGATTTATCGATTCATTAAAATTTATGGCCAGCTCATTGGAGAAACTCGCAAAAAATTTAACAGATGAGCAATGCATAGAGGTTACAAAAATTTTCTCCAACAATGAACATTTTGTATTATTAAGGCAGAGAGGTTTTTTCCCATACAAACACATGGACTCATTCGATAGGTTGACTGAGACATCTTTACCACACAAGGACTGCTTGTCCTACAACCTAACCTAACGATTCCTTAAATAACTATATCATCACCGACAAAGAATATAATTTTGCACAGACTGTTTGGAATACCTTCAATTGTCGAAATTTAAAAGATTACTCTGACCTGTATTTAAAAACTGACGTATTATTACTGACGGACATTTTTTATCACGACATATCAGCTTGATCCAGCCCATTATTATACGGCACCTGGACTAAGCTGGGATGCAATGCTGAAAATAACTGACATAAATTTAGAACTTTTCACGGACATAGACATGAACCATTTCATCTCCAAAGGTATTAGAGGAGGTATTTGCCAAGCCTCACTGAGATATGCTAAGGCGAATAACAAATACTTATCCGAGTATAATTCGAACCAGCCCATATTTAGTACATATTTAGCGTACTGGGATGCGAATAATTTGTATGGCTGGGCACTTTCTCAACTATTGCCTTACGGCGGTTTTAAATGGTTGACAGAGACTGAAATTTTAGACTTTGTGACGCGACGAAAATAAGTGACGATTCGCCTAGTGGCTATTTCATTGAAGCAGATATCGAGTATCCTGAGTCGCTACAGACCCCACATGACGATTTACCATTCCTCGTTGAAAGCTTGACTCCACCAGGTTCAAAATTTAATAACAAAAAACTTATTCCAAATTTGAAAAACAAAGAAAAGTATATTGTTCACTACAGAAACTTAAAGCAGGCAATAAATCACGGACTTAAAATCACAAAAATTCACAGAATTATAGAATTCAAACAATCTGATTGGCTAAAACAATATATTGAACTAAACTTTTTTAAACTTGTGAATAATAGTGTATTTGGCAAAACAATGGAGAATGTGAATAAACGAGTGGATGTAAAACTTATCAATCATTGGAACGATATTGGCCGTAAACCTGGCGCGGAAACACTTCTCGCTAAAGCAAACATGAGAAGTGTTTCAACATTCACAGAAAATTTAATTGCTATACAATTTGAAAAATTAAAAGTTATTTATAACAAACCGATTTATGTGGGGTTTGCCGTTTTGGATTTGTCGAAATTGTTAATGTACGAGTTTTTTTATGATTTTCTGAAACCTAATTACGGTAAAAAAGTTCCTCTGTGCTACTGTGATACCGATAGTTTTATTTTATTGTTCGAAACAGATGATATTTATGCAGATATTAAAGAGTATATTGAAAAATTTGATACCAGCAATTTCGGGTCTGATAACGTTTTCGATATGCCGCTAAAAAATAAAGCTGTGTTTGGCTTAATGAAAGACGAGTTAGGGGGTGAGATTATGTTTGAATTTGTACAGACAGGGATAAAGTGAACTGGAAGAAAAAAGCTAAAGGTGTAAAAAAAAGTGTAGTGGATAAGGATATTAGTGGTGAGGATTATAGACAATGTATGTTAACCGGGGAAAGAATATATCGCAAGCAACAAACATTTAGAAGCTATAAGCATGTCATATATACCATCGAACAAAATAAAATTGCATTGAGTAGTAATGACGATAAACGATACATTTGTCCTAACGGTGTAAATACTCTCGCATGGGGTAATTCCAATATTCCAAAATTGTAATAAATTTATATATTTGTTTTTGTAAATATTGTTTATATATCTTTTAATTGTAAATAATGTATATTTTTTGTATTGTAAATTATATATTTTTGATTGTTATTAATGCTTATATTTATAATAAATGTCTATATAACATATATCTCTTTTTTATTATGCTAACCACTTGTTTTTCAATCCAAGTGTGAATATCCTAAACACATGATATGTTTATCTAACACGCGTGAGTATATGCCTGTATAGTTTTAAGATATCTTAAGATAAATATTTAGGAATCCAAAACATTCGATAGAGAATGAAAGGTTGTAAAATAATGAAAACTACATAAAATTTATGGTTTTATTAAAATTTACTTCAATACATTTAAATACTTATATAAATATCCAACATTTCTTACACTACACATAGAATAATTATTAATATGATTTAAGCATGTGAATAAATCATCATTTGAATAAAATTAGGGCAATCGTAAAATTCATCTTCATCATCTTCTAAATTCATAACAATATATTCATTACAATGTAAGTTAGAATTGAAAATAGAATCTAATAACAGTTTTTTCAAATGTCTTTTTACAAAAATAATATTAAAACTATCTGAATGCTGAATATGAAACCTTAAAATATTTTGAAACAGATTTGGCGATAAATTCCCAGCGCTGTATATAAGACCGTGATAGTAATTCTCTAACCACTGGGCTTGTTTCTTATCTGCTGCCTTGAGAGATTGGAAAGGCGTTGATGGTTTGCATAGGTAGGTATATACATTATCCACATCGAATGATTTGATTGAAAGTTCTTTTGGTGTAAATTTTCCATTCACACTAAATCCTTGAACATCTATAATAAATCGTCTAGCCATATGGACTTCTTTCTCAGTATTGGCCCGAGCAACTTTTCCAAATGATTGATTCTTCTACGAAAACGTGCACGATCTGCAGCTTCCCTCAACCACTCAATACCGTTTCTAGATTCACACTGAGGCTCAATAATAAAAATTTCAACTATATCCTCTCCGTCAGAGTTTATTAAAAATGATACACTATTCGTCATTATGAGTTTTAAATTAATTTTCGAACTATTCCTGACAATGGAGTGTATTCAAAGAGGGCATCACACAAAATAAGGCAATAGGCTTGAGTGTTTGGCTTGAATGCTTGCGTAGCTTCAAATTCAATTTTTAAATCAACAGTTGACGATTTAATACTCTCATTTTGTTTAGATACATCAAATACAAAAAGAACATGATCTCTGAATTGAGTCATATCCAATATTGGTTCGTTTACACCATCACCATAGTAACTGTTTTGGAAAGTGGCATACATGTAATAGAGTTGAGCATAATCACCATTATTTATATCAAGATTTAAATTATCATACGGATATGAATTCGACTTTAGATGAATTTTCATATTTCGCAGTGTTGCATTATCAAATTTGGATGCGATTTTTGCATGGTTATCCCTTCGCCCCTCTTGCAGTGCAATTATAACATATCGAGGCTTTTCCAGAGCTGTAGATGTTTTTACAGACCAGATATCTCTATCGGTATTTTTTAAAGCAGGTAGTTCATGCAACTCCCACTTACGGAACGGTATTAATATCGGTTTATCTTCTTTGAGTTTGTCCAATACATTCAATCGAGTTTCGTCGTTGAGTTGGAGATGGGGAATTCTCCAGTAAATTCTATTAATATTGAGAGTTATATTTGCATCTCCTTTGTAACAGTTCACATCAGTTCTAGCTCGTAGTAGAATTAATTCCTGCTTCACATTAATTAATATTTTTGCATAATCCTCTGCAAAACCCAATAAATATTTCAATGAAATTAGAGCATAGAACCTTTTGTTCTTATCAAAGTATGTAACATTTGTAGCATTTTCAGCCCAGCCGCAAATATCAAGTATATGCTGATTTCGCTTGGTTTTGGAGAGTAATCCTTTCATCGTGCTCGTAATTCCTACATCTCGATTCTTATCTACTTCAACTCCATTCAATTCATAGCGAATTTCATCAAACAAAAACGCATATGCATTTCTCACAAACTGAAAGTTGTGCGTAGTTGCTGGTGGAATGAGTTTCGGAAAATTAACGGTTCCGCTCACATAAATATAACTTTCACTCGGGCATGTGTAAATAACTTGGTGTTGTATCATTATACGAATCTCATCATTATTTCGATAGTTTTGAGCCAGAGGGTGATATGTGTGAAATTCACTCTTTGCAATAGTCTCCTCATAGTCAACTTTGGAGAATATATTTATTTTATCCATACTATCGCTTTAACTTATATCCTAGAGATAATAGTTTACTTTTTACTATAGGTGTTAACTCTTTGGAATCTAGATGTCGAGTGGTAGAATTGCTCGAAACAGCTGCTTTTATACGATTTCCGTGAAAATTAATTCTCATCTCTCTCACTTGATACTCTTCAGCTCTAAACGTACTAGTATTTTTTCACCTCTAAAATTCGCAGGACTGCCGTCTTGATCGAGAATTGTTAATGTGATGTTATCTATCGCTCGAGCGTTTATTGGTAAGTAAATAATATTTCGTGGTTCAATATTTATTGTAAAGCCAGGATCAACATTAGGTGAAAATTCAAATATAGTATGTGATAGCGTGCTATTGTAGTAAACGCCATGCACAATGTTACACTCAACTCGAATACTATTAACTTTTATAATTTCAACTGGTAAATCTGACTCGTGTAATTGATTAGCTGCCAACTTTCTTGCAGAAAAGCCCAACAATCTCCCTATTGAGCGACTAGCAGTGAAATCAATATCGTATTTACTCTTAATTTCACACTTTAGCGTATTATTGTTGGGTTTAATTGACAACACCTTATCTCGTTCGATCTTCTCGACGTAAGTTCCGCTAATCAGCTGATTTCGCAGGAAGAATTCAATATCTGTTATCTCGTACGAGCCAGCTGGTATTTTAATTTGCTTTCCATCTGCGTACTCAAATAGATTATTACAATCTTCTTCAATATTCGGAATAGTATTATATGTGTGAAATCCAATAAGCCCTAAGCAATATAATGTGTCAGGGTCTAATTCTATCGATGGGTGATAATTCACAGAGAGCACATTAGTAGTACTTTTCAGTGTGAAGGTCTGAGACATGACTGATGGATTTATATAGTTACCATCAGTTTTATTTCGTTAGAAATTGCAGGCATAAATGTCCACGGTTGTAGCTATTAAATTTCTGATATCTATCATGATTATACACTATCTCGCTACCTCGAAAATATTTTAACAGCTCTACAGGCGGTTGCAAGTCGCCAAAGCTATCATTTTTATGTTATGTTTATCTATACCCCCGTTTTTTATACGCAACCCAATGCGTGCCCGATCCTTTAGCAGAATCTAAATTTATCACCGCACATTCGTTGTATAAAGGTTTTCTCGATGGAAGAGAGTCACGCATAAACACACCACGAAAATGCTTAATGTGTTCTCGTGCAGCGTAGTTTTGAATATCTAAGTCGGTGAGCGGATGTCGAGGTAGATTACTTAGTTTTTTGGGGACTGCTGCTTAAATACAACCCTAAACCTTTTCGATATGGTTTGAGATATAGTCCACGTCCACGTAATGCAATTGTTTCCATTGTCTTGTTATGTCGCTCTGATTCGGCTAATTTATTTATAGCATCTTTGGAAGAGTTCACTGCCTTTGCAATTCCTGCAGCGCCACCTGCTAGCGAACCAAGCGCACTTAGCCCTGCAAATAGCGGTATCAGCGGTAGCATCCCACCATGTTTCGGTATGGGGATTATACGAGGAGTACGAATTTTTCTTCGACCTCCTGCCTCCTTAACCGCAACTCTAGCAGCTGCTAGAGCAATTTTACCACCTTCTCTCCCATCTAGATTCTTGAACGTTTTCATTACTCTGCGCACTTTTGATACAACTCCACTATTTAGTGCAACTTTCTTTTTTGTTTTATTATTAATACCCATTCCGGGTTTCCGTTTAATTTTCATAATGGAAGCAACAGATAATGCAGCTGCTTTTTTACCGAACTTTGCGTCTTCTGCTTCTACTCTTTTCCAAGCAGCTTTTTGAAGAACTTTATCAGCTCTATGTCGATCCGACTGAATGTTACTTTGTGAATATGCAATATCGTGTTCTTTACATGCGCTGTCTAGAGGATTAATGCCGGGGTCGCCTCTTGCTAAACGCTTTTCCAACTTAGTACCCGGACCACAATACTGATAACCTCCAGGTATGTGTATCTCGAACGGGAGCTTGTTGATGAGTGAATTGATGATGCCCCTTCCAGCGTACATATTGAAATGAATGTTTACACGATACATCGAGTTTATAGTTGTTGAGCGCTGTATATTTTAGTATCATGCGGGTCGTTAAGCAGAAACTATCTCTACCAATCATGAATCTTGATTCATGTATTGGTGAAAGTATGTCACTAATAAAAGAGAGACGTCATGGAATTTTGCTCCCGAATACGTTGAGATGTTTAATTTGTGGTCCATCGAATTGCGGTAAATCCAACGTAATGTTGAGTTTACTGTTTGATGAGAACGGTGTAAAGTTTAAAAACGTATATGTTTATTCGAAATCACTATACCAGTCGAAATATCAGTTTCTTGAAAAAGTTTTAAAGCCGCTCAAAGGTGTTGGATATTTCCCATTCAAAGAGAATGTAGATATTATGAAACCTAGTGATGCAAAACCCGATTCAATTTTCATATTCGATGATGTAGCTTGCGATAAGCAGGATGTGATACGAGAATATTTTAGCATGGGGCGACACAATAATATAGATTCTTTCTATATGTGTCAAACATATACTCGTATCCCCAAACATCTAATACGTGATAATGCAAATTTTATAATACTCTTCAAACAAGATGATTTAAACCTCAAACATGTTTACAACGATCACATAAGCAGTGATATGACTTTCGATAAATTCAAGGAAATGTGTTCAGATTGCTGGATAGAGTCCTATGGGTTTATAACTGTGGATAAAGATTGTAGCATTGATAAGGTGAGATATCGTAAATATTTAGATCAGTATATAATAGGTAAATAGATCCAGATAGTCAGTATACATCAAGACTGTTGGGGCGAGAGGACGTTTAAAGCTGATTGAAAATTTCTGTAAATAATTGAGAGCTGATTGAAAGCTGTTTAAAGCTGATTGAAAGCTGTTTAAAGCTGATTGAAAGCTGATTAAAGCTGATTGAAAGCTGTTTAAAGCTGATTGAAAGCTGTTTAAAGCTGATTGAAAGCTGTTTAAAGCTGATTGAAAGCTGATTAAAACTGATTGAAAGCTGTTTAAAGCTGATTGAAAGCTGATTAAAGCTGATTGAAAGCTGTTCAAAGCTGTTTAAAGCTGATTGAAAGCTGTTTAAAGCTGATTGAAAGCTGTTTAAAGCTATTTAAAGCTGATTGAAAGCTGTTTAAAAGCTGTTTAAAAGCTGATATAGAAAATACGGTATGATGAGTAGAAATGTCCAGCGTAGGCTTGTTGATGTTCAAAGATCTATTCGTAAAAAGTTACTAGCTATGAAACTGAATAGAGTCGAAGAAGATGAATTATTGGATAAAACTTATAAACCACTAATCGAACCTTTGAAGAATTTAATAGACACATCACAACAACGGCAGCCGAAAATTTTAAGAAGTTATAAACAAGGGGGTTCCCCTTCTAAGATTCCTAATTTATCCCTATCCAAGAAGAAACAAGAAAGTGATGGTGAAGTTGGGACTAAACGAAAAGCAACTAATTTCTTACAAAAACCTAAGCGATTACGCAATCAAGAAATTTCATATGACAATATACCTCGAGATGATGAAGATGTATTTGAAACGTTTATGGAAGATCTTCAAACTATGGATCCTTTACCGAAGCAATATGTGGAAATGTTAATAAGAGATGTAGATGATGAATTTGATATGCGAATGGGTATTCATTTCAATCCAGATACTGAAAAATGGGTTATTGGAAAATCGGATGTAGAGATTATCGGAAAAGATTTAAAAATAGAAGGAATCAGATACATTAGTACTCCTGGTCTCTACGAATTACTTTTCAAGAAGAAACCTCTTGGTTATAATGATGATGATAAGCGTAATTATAAATATATTTTGGAGAGAACCAATGCGCTGCGGAGAAATTATAACCCAAATTCGCAGACTCAAGGATCTAGGACATATAAATATAGAAACATAATTAAACCACTTTTTGAGGAAACCGGATTAGATTCCTCATCATCTGGAAGAGGGCTATTTGATTCATCTTTACAGATTCCTAATAATATAGCAAGAGTGCAATATCGATATTGGGATAGTCTTGAAGAGTTAATAGACCGCCTATGTCTTTTACATGCTTCTAAGAAGGCTGGAAATATATCTCATCAGAATGAAATTGTAGCTATTGAAGAGGAATTACGGGAGGCAAATATAATAGAATGAATTGTGTATTCATAGCTCACATCAATGATGAGCCATGAAAAAAATTTACCAGACGTAGAGTTATATTAAAAGGTATAGATGATTTATGGCAAGCAGATTTAGCTGAATTTGGTCCTTATGCTCATGAAAATAAAGGCTATAAATTTATTTTGGTGGTGATTGATTGTTTCTCAAAATTTATGTGGACTGCTCCGTTAAAGGATAATTCCGCAGCAAGTTTAACAGATGCATTCAAGAAAATTTCAAATAGTATATATATAGTATAGTATAATCCAAGAGAGTAATCATACAACACGCAATCTACAAACAGATCAGGGTAAAGAGTTTTATAACCAACATCAACATTTTAATTCGTTAATGAAGAAGAAACAGGTTAATCATTACTCAACGTATACCATCATGAAAGCATGTATGGCTGAACGGGTTATTCGCACTCTAAAAGAGAAATTATATCGAGCATTCAGTCTAAATGGAAAATATGATTGGTACTCTATATTGGATGGGACAACTAGAGATTACAATGCAACAAATCACTCTACCACTGGTATGAAGCCCAAAGATGTAAATTTAAATAATGACAAGCAATTACTCGAAACAGTTTATTCACATATAAATATTACCGATAGAGGTCGATTTCGAGTGGGTGATTTTGTACGTATTAGCAAACAGAAGACTGTATTTGCTAAAGGATATACTCCTAATTGGTCAACGGAACTGTTTAAAATTCTAAAAGTTAAAATTTCTAGCTCTGTTACATATTTATTGGAGGATATTCAGGGTAGACCAATCCAAGGGGCATTCTACAAGTATGAGCTGCAAAAGGCTAAACATCACGATGTCTACTTGGTTGAAAAAGTGCTGCGTCGTAAAGGATCGAAGGTGTATGTGAAATGGTTAGGTTTCGATAATTCACAGAATAGTTGGATCGATGAGACTAATGTACTTTAAAAAATATATATACTTATTGTAAATGTAATTATATATTCTGCTTATAAATGTTAATAAATATTCATTTTTATTCTACTAATAACTTGGTTTTATTTCACCTGTATCCTGAAACGGAATAAAATGGATAAGAAAAACGATATACATTGTTAAATTATTTTTTTATTATAATTAGTAAAAAATCATTGCAGATTACAAAATCTTTTTTCATCAATACATTTATAACATTTATATCGAGGTGGTGGGGGTCCATCAATATGATCCATATCAGTTGCTAGATTGTAATGTTTGTAACATGGGAGACAGGCGGCTATATCTTCATCTTCTTGAAAATGTGGTGGAAGCGTATCCCACATCGATTGTAGTTCCCTGGGTCTTATATGTGTCATTAAATATAATTTATACTGACTACAGCAAACACAACACTTATTCATTGATATACAGTTTAGAAAAAAGTTGGTAACACATTTTAGCATCTTGATATCTTTTAATTTCAAATTTTGATCGCTGTATTTTTATAATGTGTTGCTCCAATCGTGCTTTTCTTTGTACTAACCGTTCTACTGTATCGTTGGTGATCTTAACCATTACACTGTCGGGTTGATTCTATATCTTTAAATAATTTCCATTTGTTGTGCTCCAAAATCTCATACATACATTCCATGCTTTCAAAGTGTTGAGAAGATGTTTGTAGTAGGTTTTCCAACGTCGATGTGACGTCACAATCTTTGGTAAGTTTATTAAATGCAACAACCACTCGTTGTAATAATCGGCAAAGTTTAATGTTTTCGTTCCAAAACGATAATCAATTAATTTAAATAAACCATCTAACTTATATGCCGCCTCTTGATCCAGATCGAATTGAACCCCTCTGCTTTGTAATGTGATATATCTGCTTCTATTCCTTTTGGTTGATGAGTGAAAACTTATGGTGAAGCTATCGCAAGCGGGTACTATTTTGGTATATGGTATTTCCGTATTTTGAATTTCTGAGCTGCAGTTGGAACACTTCCTTTTAACTCCTCTTTGTGGTTTAATCGCTGGTGTTGAAAAGAAAACCTTTTGCCATTCAATTTTTAATGCGATCCATTCGATTGGGATTAATGTGAAACTTCTTTCCGAGTTGAATATTCGTATAAGTGATAATAACCTCTAACCGCGCTGAATCCAGTTGAAATAGATAATGTCTTGGATATTGGATAGCTAACTTCGTTTATGAGACGACATTCACTTTTAATTTCTTCATCGAAATCTTGTAGTAAGTCATCCAAAAAAGTAGGTGAACTTATACCCGAATCTGACATGGATACTGTTGGTGGTGCTGCGTTGATATAACTAATTCATCATTAGTAGTTTGCATCCTATTTATACCCTAACGAATATTCGATAAGCCAATCAAAATGTGTTGTATATGTCATGTGATCTAGACAGGTTGAAACAGGAAAATGCTGAGTCGTCAGTTCAGTGACCTTGCACGTGTTCAATAACTCATCATGAGGAGTGTCAAATAAAATGTTTGCGTCCTATACCCAAACGAATATTCAATAAGCTAATCAAAATGTGTTGTATATGTCATATGATCTAGATAAGTTAAAATAAGAAAATGTTGAGTCAACAGTTCAGTGACCTTGCACGTGTTCAATGACTCATCATGAGGAGTGTGAAATAAAATGTTAGCGTCCTATACCCAAACGAATATTCAATAAACCAATCAAAATACTCCGTATGTGTCACGTGATCAATGACTCATCCAAATTTCTCAGAATCAACCAGAGAAGTTGGAAGAGGAAAATGCTGACTCGACGGTCTTAACTATCCCACGATTCTTTGTAGGGATCAAAAACTAGGTCAAACTCTTAATAGGATAAACACATTAATTCCAGGAAACTGACAGTGTTTATTTCTACGGAAACGTTTCTAGAATAAACATAGAACAATTACAAGAAACTGACAGTGTTTATTTCTACGGTCACGTTTCTAGAATAAACATAGAACAATTACAAGAAACTGACCGTCACGTTTACAGATAAGTTGAAACAGGCATATGCTGACTCGGCGGTTTTAACTTTCCCACGATTCTTTGCATGGGTTCAATGACCAAAAACTAGGTCAAACTCTAGGATAAACACACAGATTAATTCCAAGAAGATGATAGTGTTTCTACACTCGTCACCCCGCAATTCATTTTGAATTGTCCCGCTTAGTCTATTCGTGTTCGGTATTATCCGCTCTTGTCCGGCCTGAATCCCTCTTTCCCTCCGGTGCCCACCTCCCTAGCGGTGGCGCCATCTACAGATACACGCTCGACTACGTTCAGAACTATTTTCTATAGGATTCCCCATACGGAAGGGTATGCTAAATTTTACATGTAATTCCCCATAAGCGGAGAGATTACATGTAATTTCCCATAAGGCGGAGGGTTACATGTAAATCCTTATGGGTGAGGAGGTTCCAGAACGAAGGATCTTTCCCTACTTACGTCCAGCGAAACTAGATTTTCACGTACAATGTTGCAAAGTACGCCTACGATGCGGTAAAGTGACCAGTAAATTTTAACCTTTCAGGGACACTTACAAAATAAATTAAGTATAAGACAATAAAATCTAATTAAAAAAACGCTACTTTACTCCACATTTGTCACGATAATGTCGAAAATAAACGTGATTTTTTAAATTTTACTGTGCGTCTGACATTTGGGAAAATGACATAACCAAACTAATAAATTTGAATTAGTAAAAATGTCAAAGTTTGTGAGTACCAACATTAAAAAATTAAATAATTTCCAATATTGTAATTAATCTAAATCTATTTGTTTCTTAAATATTAATTGTCGGCCAAAAAATCTTATACAAATTTCGTGCGGAAATGATTTTACAATGCTCCAGCAAACGAGATGCAAACCAAACGAGCTGTTGCATTGCAAAATCAATGTTTCCGCACTCTAATGTAAATTACTATTTCCTTTTTTCTCTTTTTGACGCTGTGCTTGTGATTTCACTATCCTCTCACTATAATGTATATGTCGCGGCGCCTCTGCTGAACCAAGCGTCCAGTCCGGCGTCGCTTTCTCTATCCTCAACTTCGACGCTGAGTCCTTTGTCCTCAATAGCCAGTCCAGCTCCGTCTCAACCTCCAACCCCCGCACCGGTAACCTTAACACCTCGCCCGAACCCTTCCCCAGTAAGGACGGATGCCCCCGCAAAGACAAAAACCGCAAGAAATCCAATTCGAACCCCCAAGAACCCCTGCCCCGGCGAAAGCTCCTAGGACGTCCTCCTCCAGCAACAAACCCTCCTCCTCCAATTACAGCTCCAACTCCAACACAAATACCCCCAAATCATCCACCCCGTCCAAAAGAACATAGAAAACAGCAACACGAGCAACCCAGTACCATCCCCAGCTCCTTCAGACTCCTCCCTCAGCACAAGATTAATAGGAAGATTGGAAGACATAAAAATCAGCGATACAAAAGCCGAGCTAAAGCGGAGAAATCTCCTCGTTTACGGTTCCAAACCCCAACTCATAGAACGTCAAACATCAGCGACATAGATTGCTCCATAGCTTCCGGAGGCGACGACTCCTCCCACAACTCTCCCCAACACACCGACGTCGGTTCTCCCAGCTTGGCCGAGGATCAAAAACACAAGAGATGGACCCGCAAAGTCCCCAAATTCTCCAATGCGATTTGAAATCGCAAGAGGAATTAGTTCGGGATCAGCAGAGGAACATTGAGGAGTTTCAGAGGGAGTTAAGCTGCAAGCTGCCACCAGGGATGAGCTCAAAGCGCTGTGTTTGGCACTGAAGAAGCATCTCCAAGCTAAGCAGCAGCAGCAGCCGATGGTCATACAGATGTAGCAGATGTTGCAGAGCGAGGAACAGGATACAGCAGCAACAACACGTGGCGTTCAGAATCAAAAGAATTTAAACGGGAACTTGGTGTTGAATCGGAACGACGCCGCGTTGGTTTTGAACCATTTGGTGCAAGAAAGGAACAAGCTGAAGAATAACACGCGGGCGAATTGCTTGCCGAACTTTATTAACCCGATAGTAGTCGAAACGGCGGAAGAAAAACCTCCGCCGCCGATTTAAGAAGAAACTATTAAAAAGGAGAAGAGTATTATAAATTGTCAAACTATCCACGACGCGCTTGAGATTTTAATAAAGAACGTGGAACTGCCGGGAAGTGCGGCTCAAGGTCCTTTAACTCCAAACTCTGTTAAAGCAGCCGCGGATCAGTTAAACACTATGGATACGCTTTAGAAGAAGGACTTCACGCAACTAATCACACTCGGCGCACAATCTCAGACCAATAACAACTCCACCGTGCCCATGGACACCAAAGACTGGCTGGAATCGCTGCTGCCTTCAGAAATCACCGTCGACAACAACCACCAAGACCTCGGCTACGACCCCATGATGGGCATCGCCCACGACCCCTTCTGTCTCGAGAACTTCCGCAACCCCACCGAACTCTCCTGAGGAGACAAAGTCTCGCTCTCCTACGCTGCGAAATCGCGTAATCATAAGACTAAAGTTTTTGTCGTCGAATATATAGACTGTATCTATTTTATTGGCTACAATGAAAGGCGAGTGAACTAAGTACTTAACATAAAGCCTATCGTCCACATAGATGTTAAAGGATTTGCAAAAATATCTGTCATATATGACAGATGACGTATGTGGTTGATTATTTGATTTTGGTCAGGGGTGTCCAAACTGCGGTCGCAAGACAAGTTGCAATGCGGCTTAAAATAGAACGATTAATTAAATGAACAAATTCAAACTGAGCCTCATGCGGACAAGTTGCAATGCGGTCCAAAATTTAGTAAATAAAAAATTTAGCCACGCAAGCAGTTAATCTGTAGATTTAGACTAAAATCCACCAATTATTAGTAAGTATAGACGAGATTATTATATTACATCAAAACTTACGGTCGCAAAAAATGTGTGCGAAAATAATAATAAATGACAGATAACATGTGTTTTAATATACTCAACTATTTGATTTAGATCAGGAGTGTCCAACTTGCGGCCCAAGATCAATTGCTATAAAAAAACAAGACAAAATAAACCTTTTCATAGTAGAAATATTTTTGTGAGCCGGTGTCAATTTCCGTCATGTTTTTCGGGCACTTTTTGACGTATATCCAGTGAAAATAACAAAATGTGCCCGAAACTTTCAAATTCTTGCCTTTTAAACATGGCGGACGCGCATACGCTTAAATAACCGTAAACAGGTCTATTATCTAGTCTGTCATAAATGACAGATGACATATAAAGTTGAGTTACTAAGTTAATAAGATAGTTACAGCTTGGAAACCAACTGCAAGTATTAGCTAAAACTATCTAGTTTATACATATTGTAAAAGTCTTCAAACTTAAATGACATTTCCAGAAGCTTTTGTAAAAGTCTTCTATTTTCCCAAAACTTTTTAATTAGCGATATTCAAATCGACAGTTGGTCGATTGATAAGTTACTAAGCTAATTACAACTCGGAAACCAACTGCAAAGGTCTATTTTAATATTTTTGGTCATATAGTGAAATCTGTCAGATTGTGTAAAACCGAGTTAATGCATGATCTGCCGACTGGTCGTGTATTCTATTTGAAATAGTCGATACGACTAGCTAGTTCGTGAAACCATCTAAAATATGTTTCTTCTTCTTCTTCTTTCGAATAGGCCTACTTTGGACCACGCTTGTTCAACTGTTAGGCTTTGATCTTTGCCCAGTATTGTCTCATCTTCTGCCGGTGTAACTCCTTTCTCTGTTCTGTGCAGGGAGTACCTTTCCTTCTGGGTTTTTCCTGAAATACACGGACTTCCTTCACGGTGCGTCTCACAGACTGTCTGTTTTGGAGATCTGTTATTCCCAGTTCTTTAATACCCTTCTCGGTTTCTGTCAACCAAGTGGTACGAACTTTCTTGTTTTGCCAGAAGGTGAACAGACGGTTGGTTAGTCGGTGTGTAGGCTATCTTGCAACGTGGCCATAGAAAACTACCCTTTTTTTCCTTGCACAGCCAGAGAGCATCTCAATAAGTTCGTAAAGCTCAGAGTTATACCACCTTCGGAATTCCCAAATATTCAAATATGTTTCATTATTTATCTCTTTATTAATAGGTCTCATAATTAAGACACGTAGCTTTATACTATCAGATAACAACACTTAGGCATCTCTTAAAACGTCGAATCGGTAAGTAAGGTAGTGTAAACTCAGTTAAACAAGTTCCACATAAAATTGGAGATTTCATGAGCTATGCGAATTAGATGAACTACTCGAACTGCCGACAGATCACGCACTGGCTGGTTTTTGACTGTAACAATCTGACTGATTTCACTATATGACTACGACATATATAAATATAGTAAATATTGTTATAATAAACTAATTCTTAACACTTGTTTGTTTATTAAGCTTCAAATAAAGAGATTAACATAAGAAGATTCGATAACGTTCTACACACCGGCTTTACAACTTAAAGACTAACTCGCTTATTCTATCTAACGACAAAACATTCGTTGTTTTCCAATTACGGGAGCACAGTGCGACTCAGTGCCGCAAAATGAGCAAACATTAGTTAAAACCCGTACCTACCAATCGCAATAAAGCGGCGGAGTCTGGTAATGGCGCCAAATTCAAAAATGTAGTTTAAGTTATGGGCAGTGTGTGCGCGAAGTGTGTTCCTTGTTCTTTTGTGTCGAATAGCTGACATATTGCCGCCCAATTTTTTAGAGAATCTTGAGTGTGGTTATCCCGATTAAATCAGCAGTTCTTATTGCTATAATATATATTTTATCATTTCGCTGAAATATCTTTTTTATTGTTTTAATAAAAATAATTACTATTTCTTTTTCAGTTTTACATTAGTTAGGTTAGTGTTACATCCAGCATGGAAAGGTAATATATATAATCAGAATAGTTGATTCTTCTGAAAACAACTATTCGACCTAGCATGCTATTCGACCAAAATCAACAATTACCCCCAACACTAAAAAATATACTTTAAATATCAACAAATTGATATATGGCAGACTTGATATATAGCGTGCAAGTTTCAAACGGTTCATTATTTCAAATATATTTTTGAATTTGGCGCCATTACCAGACTCCGCCGCTTTATTGCGATTGGTAGGTACGGGTTTTAACTAATGTTTGCTCGCAAAATGCCGCATCAGCAGAGGCTTCGTTGGAACAGATTAGTTTTTAAATGCGACAATAGAGTGCAATATTAACTACTTGTTCCATTACAGGTGAATTAGAAAGATCAAATTTCATTCCTGATAATAATTTTGAAATGAAACCTATTAGTGCCGAAATAAGTTTTTTGTTTTTTTTAATAAATTTCATGTTAACTTGTTGGCATCACTTGCGCATTACACCCGAGAGCAGAGCTTTTCCCTGTGTTCGTCGGTGCGAGGCGTTGCTGATGTTGGAACACTCGATGCTGCGCACAGTGCCGCATTGTGCGCCCTGGTGCGGTAATTGGAAAACTACCATTATATTTCCGGTACCAACCTTACTTTTTGGTCGGTGGCGGGAACATTTGAATTATAGAATCTTATTCTAACACTCCCACAAGATTCTATAAATCTAACAATTACGATTAATGGTTCTTAAACTAAATTTGTAATAACAAAAACAAAACAAAAAACTCTCAGTAACTAATCATTCAAAGCAACAATCTTATTTGATTAAACTTATGAGAATTCAGAGGTTTAGTAAATATATCTGCAGGTTGCATATTTCTAGGTACATATTCAACTCTTATTTCATTAGACATATATTTCTCACGAATAAAATGGTATTTAATGTCAATATGTTTTGTGCGCGGATGAAACACTGGGTTCTTCACTAACTTGATTGCACTCTGGTTGTCAACGAAGAAGGTCGGTTTCACTATACACTCACTGACATCACTTAGAAAAGTCTGCAACCAAATCATTTCTTTGCACGCACTGGAAGCTGCAACATATTCAGCTTCGGCTGTAGATAGGCTGACGGTACTTTGTCTTTGGCTGCACCACGATACTGCTGACTTGTTTATCATGAATACGTATCCTGTAGTGGACCTTCTTGTGTCACAGTCCTCAGCAAAATCAGAATCTGAAAAACCTTCCAGCAAGGGGACTTCAATTTCTGTTTTGTACATTATTCCATGGTTTGACGTTCCTTTCAAGTATTTGATTATCCTCTTGACTGCATTCCAATGTGCAGTTGTTGGATTGTTTAAATACCTGCTAGCAATTGACACAGCATACATAATGTCAGGTCTACTTACAATTGCAGCAAACATTAGTGAGCCTACTGCTTCCCTGTAAGGCACTTCCATTTCCAATGGTTTGCCAACTTCTTTAGATAGCTGGGTGTTTGAATCAGCCGGTGTACTGATCGGATTTGCCTCTGCCAGATTAAATTTTCTTACCATTTGGTTTATGTAACTTTGCTGATGTATGAAGATTGACCCATTCAATACATCCCTTGTAATTTCCATACCTATAAAACATTTTGGAGTTCCAATTATGGTTACTTTAAACTTTTCTTCAAGACTTCTTAAGATGCGATTCAATTCATCTTCACTGTTTAAAATCAGTAGTCCATCGTCCACATAGATGACTAGGAAACTTACTCCGTCTTCAGTATGTCTTTGATACAGACATTTTGCTTTGAAGAACTTTGAAGTTTGCACAAAGCCCAAGCTTGTTATGAAATCATTAAATAATTCGTTCCATACTTTAGGGGCTTGTTTTAATCCATACAAAGATTTGTTTAAGCGACAAACTTTGTTTAGAGGTACACTTGACCCTTGAGGGGGTGTCAAATAAATTTCTTCCTTCAATTTATCATACAGGAGAGCAGTTTTAATGTCAAACTGCTTCAATATGTATTTGTTCTTTGCAGCGATAGCTAAAAGTGTTCTGATTGTATCATACCTTGCTGTTGGTGAAAAGGTTTCTTCATAGTCTATCACTTTTACTTGATTGTAACCTTTGGCACATAATCGAGCTTTGTATCGGACTTCGCTCTATCGCTATCGCTATCGCTCTTCAAAGTTCAGCTCATACTGTTGTAGGAAGGATGGAGGCTTTATACGTTGTCGTAGATTATATCCTTGATTTTCTGTAACATTTAGTCTATTAGTACTAGGTACTGCATCACTTACCTTCTGCTGTATAGTCTCTTCATCTTCATTTTCAGCTGCTGATAGATTTTCAACTTCAAGTGGGTCTTCTTCAGGAGCATGAATTGAGTCATCTTCGAATGAGACATCAATGGGAACTGTGTGACTTCTCTCAGTGAATGACTTCTCTTCGTTGAAGATCCGTGTATTGGGGTCATATAGCCTGTAGTTGGTCGAGTTGCCGTCATATCCTACCAAGATTAGTTTCTCACTTTTCTTATCCAATTTCCGACGTAGACTGTCTGGAATATGTAGGAACGCTTCTGATCCAAAAACCTTGATGTGATGAAGTGTTGGTTTCTTGCCGGTCCATTTTTCATATGGAGTGGAATCTTTCACTTGGCTCGTAGGAGTTCTATTTAGAATATATGTTGCGGTGTTGATTGCCTCCGCCCATAAAGACTTTGGTAAGTCTTTTGTGTACAGCATTGCACGTGCACTTTCGACGATGGTGCGATTGTCTCGTTCACTCCTTCCATTTTGTTGCGGTGTGTAAATTCCCGTTGTTTCCAGCACTATACCAAGATTGTTAAACAACTGTTTAACATTGTTGTTGATATACTCAGTCCCATTATCTACACGCACTCTTTGTACTTTGTAACCAAATTTTGTCTTGCACATTCTTGTGAAGTTTTGAAAACACTCATAAACGTCACCTTTGTGTTTTCGAAACTTTACTTCTCTGTATCCTGTACTATCATCTTTGAACAGAAGGTAATACCTTGCTCCGCCAATGGACAGTTCACTCATTGGTCCACATACGTCACTCGAGATAAGTTCACCAGGCCTTGTGACTTTTCTGTTTATCGTCGCGAATTTCAGCTTATGTTGCTTTGCATAAACACAGCTTTCACAAAAGAAATCGTCAAAGTTTGTTATTTTCATATCGTCCGCTAGTTCCTTTGCAACAATTTCTTTTAAAGCACCAACGTTAATGTGACCAAGTCTTTCATGCCATTTTTTGAGCGTTGCACTAGCTACATTTGCTTTAATGTGCTCACTACCTTTTACACGAATCAGCATTCTATATAGGTTGTTACTTTCTTTTACTGCAATTGCCGCCAATTGTTTTTCTTCGAAAACTCCTGCCTTTGTGTGGTCCTTTATTATTTTGAAGCCCTTTTTTGTTACTACACCTTCAGAGAATAGATTTCTTCTTAAACCAGGTACGTGATATACATTGTGCATTTCACCATCATACCATCCACCGTCAATCCACTTTTGAATTCTTAGATTTCCAATTCCTTTTACAGGAAGATGTTCATGGTTACCTAATTTTACATTTACATCATTAATTTCTTCATACGTTACGAAGCCTTCTTTGCTACTGCACATATGGTGAGTGGCACCACTATCCATCAACCAGTTTGTTTCTTCATTTGCAGTTAGAGCTTGAACATCAGTTTCAACTTCTGTGATAAAGGCATTTCCTCCTCTTTTCGAGTCGTCTGCAGCATTTACAGTTCTCCTGTTCGTATATCTTTTGGGAGCTCGACATTCTCTTGACATGTGTCCCTTTTTATTGCAGTTATAGCACTTTCCTTGAAACTTAGACGTCTTCTTTGTTTGAAAATTTGAGCTTGTTGCCATTAATGCAGTTTCTATTACAGCCTTACTATTTAAATTTGCTTCTTCGTCTATGAGCCTCGCAGTTAAATTTGGCTGCGTCTGTTTTGTTTCTTCTACAGATAACCATGCTTGTTGAAATTGCCAATATTTTGATGGTAGTGTACTTAACACTTTCGTGTTATCACTGCAGTGTCACTAACTGTGTACCCGGATTCCTTTATCTGTCTTGCCAATGACTCAACTTTTTCCATAGAATCCATTTGATCCATCTTATATTGATAAAACCTTTCATGAACTAGCATTTTATTTGTTTCAGTTTTTTGTTCATAAACTGAGTTTAATTTGTCCAAAATTTCTTTGGACGTTTCGCAATTTTCTATTAGTGAGATTTGTGTGAGTTCCAGACCCGAAGTTAGGATACACATTGCCTTTGCGTCTTTAAGATTCCATTTTTCAATTTCTCCTTCGTTGTTTGCAGCTGGAGTTGGCTTCAATACTTGTCCGCTAGCTATGCTGTAGACTCCTTTCGCTCTCAGGGCGCATTTTATTTGAAACTTCCACTGGTGAAAATTCTGACCGTTGAATCTTGTGACTTGTATTAAGTTGCTTACATTACTCTCACTCATCTTTACTTTGTTTTTTACTTTATTTATATCTTCTTTTGTTTTGTCAATCCTTTTTGCGTGACCGCTCACTGGGCACATAACCTGTTATAATAAACTAACCCCCGTATTCATAGTCGCTGCTTGAGGAACAAGGCCTCCTTGTTCCTTATTTCGCGTTTCATAGACCTTCCTTGACAGCTGAAGGATCCTTATTCCGCTCCTTATCTTAAGGAAGGTTTCGAGCTTCCTTGGGGAAGCCTTCAGCACTGTGATTGGCTGTTCCGTTTCAATGACGCTTGCGCTTGTCGTCGACGTAGTTTTGACATGTTAGTTATATGCCTCTAATTTGAATTCCAGTAGTTTCCCTGCCTCTAATTTGAATTCCAGTAGTTTCTTTTTAAGTCCTGTTGACAACTCGGAACTATCACAAGCCATTACAGCTATAAAAAGTAAGTCTACATGCAGCACTGATGGTCTACTGGTCAAAGTATTTCTAAACCTTCCTCTTGAAGCAATGAACGCCCTGTCCCATCTAATCAAGCAATCTTTCGAGAAGGGTGTTTTCCCCCAGCGCCTCAAGACAGCAAATCATTATCCCTCTACATAAAAGTGGTGATAAGGACAGCTGTTGCAACTACAGACCAATCGCCTTACTACCTGCTCTATCAAAGATCATAGAGAGGCTCGTCAAGGTACGCTTGACGGCTTTCCTGACCAAATATAGCATCATAACATCAAATCAGTTCGGATTCTTATCCAGTAAAAGTTCGGTTCACTAAGAACAGAGAATATGTCATATTCTCTGCCATATTCATCACTGCCATATTCTCTGTTATTAGTGATATCTACCACAATCTTAAAAACAAGCTTTTCACAGCAACAGTTTTTTGTGACATTGCCATAGCCTTCGATTGTGTGAACAATGAGATTCAGGAATGGTTAAAATCCTATCTTGGCAATAGAAGGCAGTTCGTCAGGGTAAATGACTACTCTTCCTCCTGCAGAGCAGTGGATGTTGATGTCCCTCAAGGTTCCGTTCTAGGTCCAATTCACTTCCTAGTATTTATAACTAATTTAAATATCAGCGGAAAAATTTGTCTCTTTGCCGATGATACTAGTATAACATGGTCGAAACCTAACCTGCCGCTTCTCCACTCTACTATATCAAATGACCTTGCATGTATTAAGTCATGGTACGATTCTAACTGTCTAGAATTAAGTACTAAGAAAACTGTAGTCCTATCTTATAAAGGTACTCTCCCGCCTCTTATACTAGACAACAACGTCATAACTCTGTTGACTCTGTTAGATTTCTGGGCCTCAACATTGACAATTCACTCAAATGGACCTCGCATGTGGAGCTCTTAACCAAGAAGCTGTCTTCTGCTTGCTTCGCAATTAGGTCTATTTCCAGAGAGCTAAATCTCCATACTTCCAGATCTTCTTATTTCGCTCTTTTCGAATCTCACCTGCGATATGGCCTACCGTTCTAAAGTCACTCCAACCTTCTCCAACTTGAATCTTTATTCAAGCTACAAAAGAAAACTATTCGCTATATGTTTGGTTTGAGTAGTAGAGCCCATTGTCAACCCTACTTTAAGAATTTCAAAATTTTAACTCTCCCTTCATTATTTATCCTGGAATCCGTTAGCTTAATGCATAAACACATTCGTGCTTTACTGGAGAGACCACAACACAAACACAGTACAAGGAACTTGGATCAGGGTATTTATCTACCCTTACCTAGATCAGAACTGATAAAAAAATCTATATTCTACAACGCGAAAAAAATGTTCAATCATTTACCTATCCACCTTAAATCAATCACCAATAACTCCAAATTTCGTTCCGCCGTCAAGTCATATTTCCTAGAACGACCTTACTACACTACGGCGGAATTCTTCGGTGATCAGTTGTTTTTGGACTGCACACACACCTATTAGCCTCAGCTAGCCTCACTCAACGAGTAAAAATTCTTTATGAAATTTTACTTTAAACTTATTTATTTAATTGTTTATTTATTTTTTTCTTTATTTATTTCCTTATTTTTTTTTCATACGATATGTATTTTATTTATGTATGTATGTACTTTTTTTATATGTTTTGTTTTAGTTTTTAAGTGACTTATTTATTTATTTTGCCTGTGCTTTGTCCACATAAATCATGTATTTCTATTTACAATAAAGCAATATATTATTATTAATA
The DNA here is from genome assembly GCA_944588485.1 of Phosphuga atrata. Classification (NCBI taxonomy): domain Eukaryota; kingdom Metazoa; phylum Arthropoda; class Insecta; order Coleoptera; family Silphidae; genus Phosphuga; species Phosphuga atrata. The sequence continues at coordinate 1,552,057 of OX155909.1, forward strand.
TAAACAATCGTGTCCAGTTCAAAAATTACAACCGCTGCATTACAAACTACCGCAATAAGAAATGCGGTCTAATTAATTTGGTATTTGATCTTGTAAATGCATGCGTGTATGACATATCTAAATCGTGAGATAGGAAACGCTATCAGTTTCATGTTTCAACTTATCTGGATGTGAGTTTGAACTTATTCGATGTATTCAGAGAAATTTGGATGAGTCATACATGCATAGAATCGTGGGAAGGTTAAAACCGTTGTTGAAAACCACCGAGTCAGCATTTTCCTATTTCAACCTGTCTGGATGAGTTATTGAACACGTGATACATCCGGCGCATTTTCATTGGCTTGTTGTATTTACATACTGAATATTCACCCTAAACCTCCAAGAAGATAAAGCTGGTGCCGTAGAAAGTCAACAATACAAGGTTAAAGTTTGCGGGAGATCCTTCGATTACAGAAACACCTTCAAGCAACAGTGAAGCTGGTCCAGCAGAACATCATCCAAGCTTGTGTCAGCTATAGAATTGATGGTTCAAGGATTGATGTAGATAGCTTTATCAGTAAATTGAACAGCCGTTGTACGAGAAGCCCCATTCTATCCATCCACTTTCCGTCCACTTTCCATCCACTTTCCGTCCACCGTCCACTTTTTTTCCGTCCACCGTCCACTTTTTCCGTCCACCTTCCACTTTTTCCGTCCACCGTCCACTTTTCGCCCACTTTAATCAGCTTTTAAACAGATTTTAAACAGCTTTTTAATCAGCTTTTTAATCAGCTTTTCATTCAGCTTTATAATCAGCTTTTAAACAGCTTTTTAATCAGCCTTTAAACAGCATTTTATTCAGATTTTTTTTTCAGGTTTCAAACAGCTTTTAAACAGCTTTAAACAGCTTCTTCTCTTCAGCTTTAATGTCATTGGATTAGTTGGGTTAGCATTAGGTTAGGTTAGCATTAGGTTAGGTTACGGGGTGTTAGGAATGAAGCGCGCTTCATTCCCAACCTCCTGTAACCTAACCTAATGCTAGCCTAACCTGTGGACGGAAAAAGTGGACGGTGGACGGAAAAAAGTGGACGGTGGACGGAAAGTGGATGGAAAGTGGACTGAAAGTGGATGGATAGAATGGGGCTTCTCGTACAACGGCTGTTCAATTTACTAATAAAGCTGGCTCCTTGAACCATCAATTCTATAGCTGACACAAGTTTGGATCATGTTCTGCTGGATCAGCTTCACTGTTGCTTGAAGGTGTTTCTGTAATCGAAGGATCTCCCGCAAACTTTAACCTTGTTGGGTATTGTTGACTTTCTACGGCTCCAACTTTATCTTCTTGCAGGTTTAGGGTGAATATTCAGTATGTAGACAAAATAAGCCAATCAAAATGCGCCGGATGTATCACGTGTTCAATGACTCATCCAGACAGGTTGAAATAGGAAAATGCTGACTCGGTGGTTTTCAACAACGGTTTTAACCTTCCCACGATTCTATGCATGTATGACTCATTTTAATAAAAATATCGTGTATAAAGTGATTATTTTATTGTGATTCAATGTGAATATACAAAAAATTGCCGAATAAATTGATACCGACTCACTTTTATGATTACTTGTATCATATTTAAATTTAAAGAGACTAAACAATAAAGAAAATTCTAGTCAGGTTCTATTTTTAAATCAAATTTATATTATATTAAAAATTTCTACAATACAAAAAATCAGTCTATAAACATTAATCTAACTCAAATTATAATTCCATAAACATTTTACGTAAAGTAACACTCACAAACAAGTATCACAATCATTGTGCAATTTCACCCACATACGAAAAAATATGGTAGTATAAAACAACATTTACTTAACATAAATAAATGTCCTCGTTAAGAAAGCCACATCCTCCGGTGCCCATCCCTAGCGCTGGCGCCATCTACACATACTCGCTCGGGCACGTTCAGAACTATTTTGTATAGGATTCCCCATACGGAGGGGTAGGCTAAATTTTACATGTAATTCCCCATAGGGCGGAGGGATTACATGTAATTTCCCATATGGCGGAGGGTTACATGTAAAACCTTATGGGGGAGGAGGGAATAGAAGGAACTATCTTTCCCTACTAACCGGACTGGTATCTTCAAGAAAAAAAATAGTTGCCACGACTTTTGCCCCAACCCTATATATGTATATATATATATATATATATATATATATATATATATATATATATATATATATATATATATATATATATATATATATATATATATATATATATATATATGTTAACCCGAACGGACGCATATATCTCTTGAAAATGGCGAATGTTAGTTCGCCGAAACGTCGAGAATCCGGTTCTTTTCAGAACCAACCGTCAACATCAACGCGGAATCCCCGAGAAAACAAACCAACATATATATATATATATATATATATATATATATATATATATATATATATATATATATATATATATATATATATATATATATATATATATATATATATATATATATATATATATATATATATATATGTTGGTTTGTTTTCTCGGGGATTCCGCGTTGATGTTGACGGTTGGTTCTGAAAAAAAAATATATATATATATATATATATATATATATATATATATATGTTGGTTTGTTTTCTCGGGGATTCCGCGTTGATGTTGACGGTTGGTTCTGAAAAGAACCGGATTCTCGACGTTTCGGCGAACTAACATTCGCCATTTTCAAGAGATATATGCGTCCGTTCGGGTTAACCGTTAGACGCATACTAGAATGCATACCAGTTTGCCAACAGTTTATTTTATTCCACGTCTTTTAACAGATGTCAAAAAAATAAAACGTTAAATTTGTCAAAGTTATGACGTCATCAATATTTTGTATAGGAAGCTAGTTTTTTTTTACATTTTTGGATAAAGCTTGTTTTTCTACATTATAAAAAAATAATTGAAGTAGGAGTCATATAAGAAAAAACCGAGAGAATTAATAAAAAAAAAAAAATAAACTTGATTTTGAATTTATGAAAAAAAACCTAAATAATAAAAGAATTAAAACTTAAAGTTACCTATAGTAAGAACATTTGTTTTTATCAATTGTTATAATAAAACAACTGTTTGTAAGTGTCAGTCTTACAATTAGCGTCATACCAATTTTATTATGATGGCTCCTTTAACCGAAAGAGAAAGGATAGAAATTCTAATGATGGTAGGTTACGGCGATAGACTTCGAAGTCATGAAGAAGCATGTGCTTTATTTAACCAAACACATTTTTAAAGATCTCCAATTGCTAGAAGCACAGTAAGCAGAATTGTTGCAAAATTTAATGAAACGGGAAGCGTGAGGTATGCTCCAAAATCTGGAGGACCAGAAATAAGCGATGATGCAAAGTTAGATGGTTGTTATTAGAAAATAACCCTCCCGCAACTACAACAGAAATTGCCTTACAAGAAAATGTTAGTCTGTCGTTTGTAGTAAAGTTTAAAAAAAAAGAAAAACTGCACCCATAGAAAGTTCAACTTGTTCACGAACTCTCAGAAGATGATCCGGACAGAAGTTTGTGAAATCTTCAGGCATTGTGAAAATTTAAATTTGCTTAATAGTGTAGTATTTTCAGACGAGGCAACGTTTTATTCAAGTGGTACAGTAAATCGACACAATTGTCGCTACTAGGCTAGGGAAAATCCCCACTGGATTCAGACAAAACACACCCAGCGCCCCAAAAAAAATAATGTTCGGGTAGGAATCGTCAGGTGAAGATTTATAGGTCCTTATTTCTTTCGTGGGAATTTAACAGCTGAGCGATATTTGAAACATCTTCGTATGGCAGTGCTTCCGGACCTAATTGCGGCATTTCCGGATCCAAATAATAGGGAAAACAAGGATCCCAGTATTTGGTTCCAACAAGATGGTGCATCACCACATTATGATCTTAATGTTCGAAGGTTTCTGGATAACCAGTTTAAAGGAAGGTGGATTGGAAGACGTGGACCAATGGAGTGGCCACCTAGGTCACCTGATCTTACCCCCCTTGATTTTTTTCTGTGGGGACATTTAAAAAGTCGGGTCTACGTTAACCGACCAGAAAATTTAGATGACTTAATGCAACGAAGTAGATATGAAATGACTCGTATAACTCCGCAGATGATCGAAAACTCTATAAATCAGGTCTACTATCGTTTTGGCCTATGTCAGATAGTCAACGGGACACAGTTTGAACCATTCCTGTAAGAAATAGTTTTGGTTTATGGACTGTTTAGTTAATTTAAAAGTTATTACTAAAATTAAGTTTATTTCGTTTTTTTTATTAATTTTCTCCTTCTTTTTTCTTGTGACCCCTACTTCAATTATTTTTTTATAACGCCGAAAAACTAGCTTTATCAAATAATGTAAAATAAAAACTGCTTCCTATTTAAAAAAAATATTGATCACGTAATAACTAGTAAGTAGTAATTAGTAAAATATTGATGACGTAATAACTTTGACAAATTTTACGTTTTATTTTTTGACTTATGTTAAAATACGCGTAATAATATATATATATATATATATATATATATATATATATATATATATATATATATATATATATATATTATACCATAATTTATATAATTCTACCATTCTACGTTTTAATATAAACGCATTGCATTGTTGTGCTAAATTTGAAACTAAATATTTTATTAAATGCGTTATTGGTTGCATACATTGTAGGAGCACATAACTTCTATATTCTTCAACATATACTTCCCCTTGAAGGGTGTTTTAGCTTACATATATTAAGTGATGACCTATAGGTGTCGCGACATAAATTTTATTTTTAATTTATTAATAATATTGTAATTTACAATTAATTAATGATTTGTTTGTTAGAATTAGATTTATATGTGTATTGTTGGGTGCGTTGTTGATTTAGAGTGATTTAGGATTAGTTTAGCGAAAGTTTAAGGTATTTAGTTAATTAGTACGTTAGATATGAGATGGTGCTAATGTTTGTGGCTATGTTTACTGTTTAGATCGAGTGTGCATATTGTTTTGTAATGACAGTTCTATTTTGTAAGTTGGCATTAATAGTTGTCTAATTTTTCAAAATATCGTTGTTTAAACTGCTAGGCGTGTGTGAAAGTTTCAATTTGATTTTATTTGCAGTGCGAATATTATTATTAGTGTTTGTGTTTTCGATTTATTGTTAGCAAAATGCCTGATAGATTTAAAGTGACTAAATCTGAAGTTACAAGTAATTTTTTTGGAAATTATGACAATGATGGAAACAATAAACGAGCTACTCATGATAACGATAGGGTTAAAGAAAAATTATTACCCAAATATCAAGAAATTGCTCTACAAACTGCTTCTTCCAGGAGTGGTAAGTTTTATTCATAACATTTATTATTGTATAATAAGTAGGAATGCATCGTTTATACTGTTTGATCCAATTAAGGGTCAAAACTTTAATCCTCCAAACAACTTACAACTGCAACGTATAACCATTTAAGGATCAACCATAACAATTTTGAAATCAATCAAAACTGTTTTTTATATGTTTCTTTTATTCTCTGTTTTTTATAAAATATAAAGTCAATATTTCAAATAGAAAGCAGCAGCTGTTTATATTTAACTCGTCCTATATAGAAAACACAAACGATTCAATTAGTGTTCATCTAACACATAGGCGGATCCTTTTATTCATTAAAAAGTTTGTAAACAAAACGAACGAATGATTCAGCTCATGGAAGTGTAAGAACAGTCTGTCAGTCTAATTTTAGCAAGGAACGTAATCATATTTAATTCCTCTAAATCCATAACATACAAAATAGTCACGTTTTGTATTTATTGTTAGATTGTTTATCCTAAGCAAATCACCTCGGAATGCGTTTCTCACTCCTGAGATTTTTTTCCTGATTGTGAGTCATAGAAAGAATAGCGAACAAACAATACATAGACATATATATATATATATATATATATATATATATATATATATATATATATATATATATATATATATATATATATATGTATATATATATATATATACATACATATATATATATATATATATATATATATATATATATATATATATATATATATATATATATATATATATATATATATATATATATATGTGTTGTATTGTTTTCTCGGGGATTCCGCGTTGATGCTGAGGGTTGGCTCTGAAAAGAACCGGATTCTCGACGTTTCGGCGAACTAACATTCGCCATTCTCAAGAGATATATGCGTCCGTGCGGGTCAACCGTTGGACGCATACTACACATAGACAGCTTATTTATTTATTGGACTAATAGTCGCCAGCACTCCGTCGACAAGGACACTATGCTGGTACATAATAATTAATACATCATAATTAATAACATAATAAGAAGAGGCAAGAACGTAGACCGAATTAACAGAAAATAGTCAATTTAAATTTAGTTTCTGGTGATGACTACGTCGTGATCCAATCTTCTTAGATTTTTGGCGCATTCGTCAAAAATCTTCCACCATTTCTTGTTTTTTTCGACTTCCCTTAACTCCTCTTCGTCTCGTGGTCAGGAGCATCCTGCATGGGACATACTCAGTTCGGAATCTTGCCTCCATTTTGAGTTGACCGGACAATAAAAAAGCACGTGTGGAGCTGTGTCTTCTTCACCGCACTGGCATAGTGGCGATGCCCTTTTTCCAAAGCGATGTAGGTAAGACTGAAAATTTCCATGGCCTGTAATAAGTTGGACCGCGTGGTGCGAGAGACAGATCTCCATATTAATCCACTTGTCGATAGACGAGATAAAGTTTTTAGTCCAAAGACCAGTTCCTGACGCATTCCATCGCTGTTGCCACTCCCTGTTAAGATAGGTGTTGATCCCGTGCTTTATAGCCTGGCTTGGTACTTTCTTGAAAACTTCAGCACAATTTTGAGGTTCTGGGCCTGTGGAGTCTTGACCAGAAGCTTGTCTTGCCAGACTGTCGGCTCTTTCGTTACCTGTCAGGCCGTCATGTGCCCTCACCCAATGGAAGCTTAGATTAGTGTTTTGTGAGACCTCGTTATAGAGCTGCCATGTGTCGAATAGTATCTCGGTTGGCGAGGCCATGTTTTGAAGAGCATCTAGAGCAGATTTGCAATCGGATAGAATAGAGCATTCGTCCGTTACGTCAGATTTCGAAAGAATATACGCTAATGCCCGGTTAATTGCAATTAACTCTGCTTGAAATATCGAGCAGTAGTCAGCCAAACCAAATGTTTCGAAATGAAACTCCTCTTCTTCATTGTATGCTACAAAAGCTGCTCCAACTCCTGCGTCTGATTTAGAGCCGTCTGTGAATATTTTTATTCGGTGTGAGTTGGTGCGTGACGTAGTGTAGACAAGGGAGCGAAAATAGGCGGGATGGATAAGATGCTCAAGGTGGGTCTTTGTTTCCAAAAGGTCGGAGGATATGTTAAGGCCGGTTATTTCTCGTAGGGTCTGGTTTTCAAGGGAATGTTTGGTTTGGTACAATGAAACCTGTTTTAGTCGGAGGTCGGAAGGTATAAATCCGGAGATAACGCAGGCAGCCTCAGTGGATACCGTTCGGTATGCTTTCGCCGCTCTTAGTGTGCAGACTCGTTGTACGCTCAGGAGCTTAGCTTTTTCCCTAACTCCACAAGACTTATGCCAAATGGGAGCGGCGTATAATAATCCTGGTTCAATTGCTCCGCTATAAATTTGTTTCAAAGCTATTTTGCCTAAGCCCCATTCCTTCCTTGCCACCCGGCTAAGTTGAACACTCAACTGTTTGGCCTTTCCACAAGCTAATTTAATGTGTGGTTTAAAGTTTAGATTTCTATCTATTGTGACCCCCAGATATTTTAAATTATCCTGACACTTGATCTGCTTATCTCCTAGTGTAAAAACTGGTCTACGCTGCCTCGGATTTTTTCCAAAGAATATTGCCTCGGTCTTATTGGCATTAAAGATTAATTTGTGGTTCTTGGCCCAAGCTAATAAAACTTCTAGTGCTTGATTGGTTTTCTCTTTTAGGCCCATTATACTACCACAAGAAGTAATAAGCATGGTATCATCTGCGTAGGCAACTATATTACACCCTACTGGAAGATGATACTCGAAAATTGTGTCGTATAGAATATTCCAGTAGGTAGGGCCCGATTTCGATCCCTGTGGGCAACCTTTACTGACTGATCTCTCCTCGCATAAGCCTGGTTCAGAGATTATGGCTTTACGGTTGCTGAAGTAATCTTTACTCAAGCTAATGAGATTATCAGGGCACTGTTTGATAACTAATTGTTCTATAATGTTAGGCCACCAGGCATTGTCGAAAGCACCGCTTATATCAAGTGCAACAATGGCACAATATTGTTTCTGAGCAATATTGTCTTTGATAGATTGAATGACTTTGGTTATGGCATCGGTGGTTCCTACGCCTTTTCTGAATCCAAATTGGTTGTTACTAATTAAATTGCGACTATAAAGATGGTAACCGATCCTGGTGATGAGCAAGGTGTCGAGGACTTTCCCAATTACAGGCATAAGACTTATGGGCCTAAAGTCTTTACAGGATGTACCTTGTCTAAGTGGTTTGGGAATTATTTTTACTAGTTGTACTTTCCAAATTGCTGGAAAAACGCCACATCTTAGACATTTGTTAAATAGTTTATGGAAAACTTGAGGGGCAGCCTTAAATGCCGCTGACACGATATTCGATGAGAGTCCGTCTATGCCTGGAGCCTTTTTGGGATTTATACCGTTGATTGCCATTACAATCTCTGGAATTGTGAATAAAGGGTCGTCGGGTCCACCTTTTCCTTCTAGAGCTGTTTTTCTAGACTGTAAGTGTTCCACTAAGTCTGTTTCGGGATCATCCGGAAAGAAGGCTGTCAAGAGCTCTCGTGCTGTGCCGTGCAGGTCTAGAGACGTGTTGCTCTTACTTAGGCTTGTGAGGTAGCCTGAATTGGTTTTCCGTCCTCGTATTACCTTGTATACCGGGCCCCAGGGGTCCCCGTTGGAACGATTTGTACAGAAATCTCGCCATTTTTGGGTTTTGGTTTCAACGATTAAACATTTGTATTCGTTTATTTTTTTCTTGTACTTCCTACGGTTTACTTCTCTATCTTGTCCTGTGCTGCTCTGGTATATACGTCTTAGTCGGTTATTTTCTTTTCGACAGGAAGTAAGCTCAGGGGTCCACCAAGGGACCGATTTTTGAAAGTATTTCCGGCGTGGCATAGAGACTTTCTGGCAATTCTGTTTCTAGACCGATGGACCAGCAAATGTACTTGTGGTCTGACAGGCTGTTATCTTCAGGGATATGCCAATCGTCTATTAGTCGACTTAACTTGATGCTTGCCGAGGTAACGTCGATTAGGCTTGAGCCGTTATGGCCTACGAAAGTAGGTTCAGAGCCTTTGTTGAGAATATCGAGGTTGTGTTTTGAAAATATTGTATCTAATAACTTTCCACGATAATCATCTCTTCGGCTACCCCAACTATGAGATTTAGCGTTAATATCGCCTGCGACTCGAATATCACCTTTAGATGCTAACTCTTTTACAACATTGTCTAGGCTATGTGTGTTTTCTTCAAATATAGTCCTAGTGTCAGGAGGCAAATAAACTGAGACAGCAAAGAATGTTAACTTACCGCTTACGATCTGTACAACGGTATGTAAGTTATTACTGTATTTTGCCATAAAAATCACACTGATCCGTGGATCTGTGATGATTATTGCAGGCTTGATGGTATTGTCATCGGTAGCGGATGCGTAAATGACTTTATAATGGACAGGAAACCCTAGAACCTTGCCTCGGTGAAAGTGCGGCTCCTGGATGAATACGATTTGTATTCTATCCCGAGATATCTTTTCTAAAAGAGCAATAGTTGCTGATTTGCTTTTTGCTAGATTCAGTTGCAGGCATCTGATTTTGTGTTTCATTGTGTCGGTAATTCGGACGAATAGTTCGTTGACGACTTGGTACTCAGAGAAGCTTTGATTAAGTATTATTATGTTTAGGTATTATTCAAGTTGTCTGTGGATTGTCCCTGATTTCTCAGCCTACCTTTTTCCCATCCTTTTGTTCTGGTCTTGACCCATGTCTTCTTGGGATCCGGTTCATTTTCTGAAAGTTCGTCGGAAACTGAAGGAGATCGGATGGGGTGACCTCCTCGTTTACGTTTTTCTTTATCGTCTGTGGTCGGATTTTTAAATATCCCTCTAAACGCAGTTACTCCACTAGGCGGTATGTCTCTCGTAGTGGATTCTGATGAACAGGTTGCAGTTATTGTCTGTTCAATAGGAGGTGCTCTTGCTTGGTCGGATATGTTCGGTATAATTTGTTTTATGGCTTCAATTATGATTGGGATTAGTGCTGCTGATAGTTCTTTAATATCAATAGCGGGGACATTAGTAGGTGATGATGTTGCTTTGGCATATGAAATGTTGCTTACCGGTGTGGTGACTTTCACCTTTCTTCTGGCCTCATGATAGGAGAGTTTTTCTTGTGTCCGTACTTTCTGTATAGCAACCTCTTCCTTATATTTTGGGCATTCTCTTAAGTTTGCGAGGTGGTTTCCTTGGCAGTTTATACATATTGGCTGGCCACATGGAGTTTCTTCGTGTGGAGAATTCCCACATACACATACTTGTAGGTTGGAGCAGCGGGCAGCGCTATGGCCGTACTTTTGGCACCGAAAGCATCTTAGGGGGTTCGGTATGTATTCTCGGACTTCCAAGTTGTAGAATGCGGCTTTTATTTTCTTTGGTAGGGACGGGGAATGGAATTAAAGGTGAGGATTAGTGAAGGAGTATTTTTTAATTCACCTTCTCTTTTCGTTTTTATACGTTTTACATCACAGACGTTACTACTTTTTAGTTCTTCTAATATCTCATTTTCGGATACGTTTAGTAGGTCCCAACAGTAGATTATCCCTTTGCTGTAGTTTAGAGATCTGTGTGTTTGGATTTCGACTGGGAAGTCGCAGACAGTAGACTACTATAGGAGGCCAGGCCCAGGTGCCGATTGTCAGGTATTCGCATTTACTCATGTTCATCGATAGACCAGCTTTTTCGTATCCCTGTTTCAGTTTTCTGACCATGTACCAACATGATCGTCAGCATAGTATAGAGGGTGTCATTTCCCACTTTGAGTCCCATTTGTGCGCACTTTCTTGTCGACCCTCTGAGGGATCGGTAAAGGTAAATTTTTAAAACAGTAGGGGATAGACGGCACCCTTGTCTGAGTCCCTTGGAAGTCTTAAAACTATGTGTCAGGCCTGTTCTTAGCTTCACTCTTGAAGAATTGTCCCTATAGTCTTTTTAGTGACCTGTGGTAGAGTCGGTCTGAACTCTAGTTCCTCCATTCTTTCCCATAGTTTTGATATCGGGACGCTATCGGACGCCTTTTCTAGATCAATAAGAGCTATATGTGTTTCTCTGCCTCCTTGCATACGCTTCTCTAAAGCTATTTTAAGGGTGAAAAGGTTGTCGATTGGTTGTCAAGTTGTGAAAAGGTTGTCGATTGTTGAGCGACCCGCTCGAAATCCAGCCTGTTGTTTATCTTTAATATGGTCCTCTATTAGGGTCTTCAGTATAAGAGAATATATTCTGCCTATTATAGGAATGTCACAATTGATCACACTTGATTTCCCGGAAATTATTTTTCGTGATCCCTTTTTATGTATGGCTATGATATATGACGTTCGCCAGGCTTTTGTTATATCTGCACCATTTAGATCCTGTCAATTAAATTCTTCAACATAACTTTCAGTTTTTCAGGGCCAAATCGTACAAATTCCGGGTGTATTCCTCCAGGTCCTGGAGATCTTCTAAGTTTAGTGATTGCTTCCTTTGCGAGGGACATATCTAGTTTCGAGGTTTCCCCATCGATGTGTTTGGTTAATTTTCCACTACATACAGTGGCCTTGCTTCTGTTTACAATTTTGTAAAATGATCTACCAATCCTTCCTTGGAGAAGTTATTAATTGTGAATCCAGTTCTTGATGACGTTCTTAGCTTATATCTCTCTTTGATCTCAGGGTCTCCCGTCTGGATAAGCTTTTGATATATTTGTTTCTTTTGTGTTATTCTTCTTTCTATTTATTTCTCTATCCCACCAATATGGTTTGCTCTTCAGATCCGTCGTCCCTAAAGATTCCATCGCAGCTTCCTTTATACGTTATGTAATATGTTCATATTCGGTTTCTGTATTCCTTTGTTGTTGCACCAATTTCTGTTCTAATCGTCTTTGGTATAGAAACTTTATACTGTCGTGTTCAAAACTTTTCATGTCAAATCTTTTTACATCTTCTCGTTGCTCCACGTGACATTCTTGTGCTTTATTTTGATTTTGTGCTATATATGGTATATAGATCTTCGCCCTCACTAAGCAGTGATCGCTTCCGCAATCAGCCCCTCTCATGACCCATACATCCTGGACCTTAATTTTTGCGACCTGTTTGACTATCGTGTAGTCTATAATTGACTTCCAACCTCTCGTGCGTTGGTACCAAGTATACTTGTGGATGTCCTTATGTGCGAAAAAGGTGTTCGTAATCTTTGGATTATGTAGGTCACAAAGGTTTTTCAACCTTTCACCATTTTCATTGACTACCTTTTCCCCGTGTCTTAATAGTGACTATTTGGCTATTTAGTTGTCTCCCTACTCTACCATTAAGATCCCCCGCTGTAATAATTTCATGATGATTTGGAATTTCTTAAATTATATTCCGTACATCCTGTTCGAATTTATCTTTCTCTTGGGTCTTATTGTCATCGTTCGGTGCATATAATCCAATCACTATTATGTGCCTTCCTCTAATTTGTATGGTCATTTTAATAATGCGTTCGTCAACGGATTCCCATGATTTTATGTATCTTTGTATCTTTCTCTATCTTGTGTGTATCACAATAGATACCCCGACCTTAGCCCCGCAGCTTTTGTCAGCTCCGCTGAATAAATGTATATATTCTTTATTTTTTTCACTTCCGTTTCCCTTTTTCTTGGTTTCCGTTCGGATGGCTATATCCATTTTGCGATTTATGAATTCTGATGTTATTTCTTGCTGTTTGTTTCGGATTCCTCGTGTGTTCCATGTTCCAAAATTCAAAGTCCAATTTCGTTTCTGTTTTCGTCTTCTATTCAATATCCGAGGCTTAATTTTACTAGTTTTTTTGGCGATAATGTAGTTTTTACAGGTGTAAGGTTGCTGGCCTCACGACTCAACCCCCATCATTGGAGGACCGGATAACTATCTTGGTCTGGTCCTTCTCTTCTCTTCTAATATGTACGTCCAACAAATGACTGGGGAACAAGTTACTCTGGAACAAATGTACCGGGGAACAAATTGTCGGTTAACAAATAACCGGGAATGTCCAGGGAAAAAATGTCCGGGTATCACCTTAAACACGAAGATAATTCATCGAATCGTATATTCGAGGTATGATCTAATTCATTTACTTTTAAATTCATTTGAATTATAGATTTTTTTCTACCTCACATAATTATTTCTATTGACTTTCTTATTCATATATATTCCTATCTATGAAAGTTTTATAGGACGACAATTACATCTACATTGATAGTAAAAATATGAATGAAGTAGAAAAGTTTTTTTATTTAATAAGTAATTTATTTGTTAATAAATTAAATATGAGTTGTTACATGTTACGGTTAACACATTTACGGGTTAGTTCTTCAAATCCCGATTGGTTCCAAGCTTTTATATTTTGATGTGACATAAATGGTTTATAATATAATAAATAGGAGAGGGTTTCAGTTTATAATAAAATTTACGATCTTAACCCTTTGAGGGCCAAGAACTTTCTGTGTTAATAATTTCATATTTTTTGGGGTTTTATAACAAATCTAAAATAAAAACACAAATTTAAGTTGTGTTTCCTGTGTATATTTCGAATTGAGAAACATATCCTGTTTCGTCCGCTCTCACCCAAATCTTGTAGCCTGTTTTAATGGGATGCATCGGCATATATGGTCTGAAACTACTTGTGCCCTTTAATTTGAAAAACCCTAAAAAAATCATCGATTGATCTACGGAGATATATTTCGAGGGATAATACATTTTGTATGTAATTAATACATTTTTGTATGTAATTTATAATAGGGATAATACATTTTATATGTAATTTATAAGTCTTCTAACATTGGCTTAATTTTGTGCAACTTATCGTAATTGATCGCTCCTCTTTTTGGCTCTAGTATATTATTGTTCAGATTTAAGTGCGTTAAAAGATATCCAAATCGGTTGCGAGACATAGCCGAAGATATAAAATTGTCTCGCAATTCCATTTTTGATGACCAATGATCACTGTAACTAGGAACTTTTTTGATGCCCATAAGCAAATTGATTGTCCAGAAATGTTTAATGTCTTCGGCAGTCGTTAAACTTTTATGGTTTTCCCCATGCTTTTGTGTTATATATAAATTAGTTTGAAAAACTATGGTTTCTAAAATATTTTCAGAAAATAAAGTTTGGCACACATCAACTGGATATTCCAAATTATCTGGAAGGTCTGGGCCTAAAGGTTCCATAATTGGTTGAACATTGGTACTGTTAGAAATGTTTTTGTTCCATTTTACAGATTGTTCTTCGTTCAATACTATATTTTATATAGTATATATGGTAATTCTTCTTCACTGTCCCTGTCATCACTCTCTACATTTACACCTACCACTGATTCTATAGCTATTTCTTCACCTTCTTTCATACTCAATACTCAGTTTCGTTTTCACTTTCAGAAGTATCTGATCGATCTGAAGGAATTTCTTCAATAAGTGCATAAGCTTGATCCTAAAAAAATTATTAACTATTTCAGGCCTAGTGGTATTATATGGAAACACTTATAATCATAGATCATAAAAGAGGTAAAACTACATATTCAATAGGAAACACTCATAGAATCATGTAACTATATATTAAGGCTATAATATAATGCAGAACTTGCACGGTAAGCTTTAAATTTACTGTTTACAACACCAAGTATAAATGCAACCATTCACATGTAAAACACTACGAGCAAATGTTAGGTTAATGGGAGTCGTATGGGAAATGCGCGCGAAGCGTAGTTACAAGTCAAATCTTGTCGGTTGACTTATTCATAGCCAGTGGTGGTTCCAGCTTACGATCACTAGGCCGGTCAGAAAAAAACATATTCTCGTGGTCTCATGGTGGAACCACTTCACTTGAAAGGGTTAAGAGGTGCAATGTTGTAAGAACAATTATTTAAACAGCTGAATGTATTGCATTCTTTATCCTTTTGTAGATAAACTTCTACAGAACTTAACAATAAGAAGTTTGGTTTGTCTAAATAATGGTTTGGCGTTTTTCTTAAGGAAACCAAAAAAAAAACAATGTTCCAATTTTTTAAATTAAATTAAAACAAGATTTCAATAGTGTGCACTCCAGTGAAAACAATTTTATATTTTTTTCGGATGAAAGAGCAAAATATGTATGTAAGTAAGTTGAAATTATTTTTTTAATCTTGAATGCAAAATGTTTAACGTTTATCTGCATAGGCCCAGATAGAAGGGAGATTGTGCCTCTATATAGTACCCAAAATATGCATTTTTAAAGATAATTATGACAAATAAGTTTTTTTTTTCTCAGTGGTGTGTTATAGTAGCAGACATCATTTATTTATTGTGTACACTAATACTACTTGATGTCCGTAAAAAGGAAATCTAAAATAATAGATCGCTTTGTATTTCGTCGATGCCTGGAGATTTGTTAGCCTTTAGCGTGTTGATTGGTGTTACAACTTCTTCTATAGTTGGTACCATGGTGTGTTCGCTCTCTACTTCCATTGGCAGTGGCTTTGCTTGTCTTAATGCTGTTAATGGAGATATAGTTTGCAGTCTACTGTCCGTAGTGCTCGGATTTAACAACTTTTCGAAGTACTTTTTCCAGGTGTCCTCTATCTCCGTAGATCACTCATCACTCATTTTTCCCGTTTCGTCTCTGCATAAACTTGTTTGGGGTTTGAAACCATCTCTTCTCTGCTTCAGGTATTTGTACGCATCTCTAGCCTTGTATGCTCAAATGCTTTTTCCATTTTTAGGATTTGTTCGTTTTCGAATTTGCGTTTCTTTTGTCTGCATAGCTTATCCGATTTTTGTCGTGTTCTTTTGAATGCCTCCCTTCGTTCTCTTGTTTCTATTTAAAGAGACCCAATATCTCTTCCTTCCTCTAAATTTATATTTGTAATTTTTTCATCTATGCTCTATTTTAGTTTGTGCTTGTTTGCTTCTATTCGTCCTCGATATTTAGCCTCTCTGTTCTCTTAGAATTGGCGCATGCTTGAGTTCTGATTCGGCATCGATATTTAATGCGTACTAGTGAGTGGTCTGAGCCACAACGGGCCCCTCCCTGTGTTCTTACGTCTAGTATATTTACGGCCCATCGTCCGTTAATTAACACATGTTCAATTTCATTTTTTGAGTTGCCACCTGGGGAGCTCCATTTTGTCTTGTCATCTTGTCATCTTGTGTATGTCTCTATGTGGAAACAGAGTTGAGCTGAATACCATGTTCTTGTCTGTTGCGG
This sequence comes from Phosphuga atrata, assembly GCA_944588485.1. Classification (NCBI taxonomy): domain Eukaryota; kingdom Metazoa; phylum Arthropoda; class Insecta; order Coleoptera; family Silphidae; genus Phosphuga; species Phosphuga atrata. The sequence continues at coordinate 1,568,590 of OX155909.1, forward strand.
AGTCTATTAATAGCTCTCCATTGTTGTTGGTTAATTCATGCAGACTATGCTTTCCAGTTGTTCCTCTATACTCTAATTCGGTTCCGATTTTGGCGTTCATATCCCCTAAAATAATTTTAACGTCACTAGATGGCGAAGAGTCATAAACTCTTTCTAGATCATGATAGAAACTTATCTTTGTGTCATCGTCTTGCTCCTACGTGGGGCAATATACTGCTATTGATGATCGTTGCATTCGTGTGACGTGTATGGATTCGTACTTTACATATTGTTTCATTGACAGGTTGGGTCAATGATAAGTCAATGATTGCTGGTTTCATAGCTTTGTTTATGATGAATGCTACTCCCAGTTCTTTGTCCTCGTCTGTTTTTCCACTATAACATATCGTATATGATTTGTAATCTCGGATACCTTTGCCTATCCATCTGGTCTCTTGGACGGCTGTAATTGCTAAGTCGTATTTGTTGATTTCTTCTACGAGCGCTCTTTGTCCTCCTGCTTTATTGAGCGTTCGTACATTCCAGGTTCCAAAATAAAATTCCTTGACCGTTTGCTGATGTCGTTAGTTTAGGTTATGGTTGGTTCTCTTCCAAGGCGTTGTTAAGGGTTTCGTAGTGTTTTTGTGTTTCCAGGGGCGGGTTACTGGAACACCGTCCAACCCTTCTCTTTTACCCGGGCTTGGGACCGGCTGCCTCGAAGAATTAGCTACTCAATCCACCAATCCTCCGCAGCAGGACAAAGTTAGCATGTAAAAAGCTTGCAGGCTACCTACACCATCTCCTAATGGAAATATGTAAGAAGGAACAGATCCCGCAAGAATGGAACCAGGGAAGGAGATAGGATGACATGCTCCGCAGCAGGACAAAGTTAGCATGTAAAAAGCTTGCAGGCTACCTACACCATCTCCTAATGGAAATATGTAAGAAGGAACAGATCCCGCAAGAATGGAACCAGGGAAGGAGATAGGATGACATGCTCAAACCACATAGGAGTATCACTGGTGTGCAACGGGTACAAAATATTCACTACCATAATTAACAACAGGCTCAAGCATTTTGCCTCAAATATAATAGGAGAGTACCAAGCAGGTTTTAGACCTGAAAGATCGACAGTGGACCAAATACACAACGTCAAACGTACTCTGTGCAAAGCCTGATATCAGAAACGCTGATAAGACTTGTCCAACTCACCATGTTAGAATGCACCGCACAGGTGCGGCTGCAGGGAAATTTATCGGAAAGCTTTACAAGTGGACAAGGGCTAAAACAAGGCGATGAACTGGTACCGCCGCTGTTCAATTTCGCCCTGGAGCATGTAATAAGAAAGACTGGCATAGGGAGAGACATCTCGCTAATAAACAAATATGTACAACTCGCAGCATACGCGGACGATATTGACATAATGGGACACACCAAACGAGCCACGGAGGAAGCTTATACAGCACTAAAATCAGCAGCCCAGACAATCTGTCTCCAAAACAACATCGACAAAACAAAGACGCTAGTGCAAAGTGAAACGTGTACCAAGAATATAAACACAAGTCTACTTGGAACAAGTATACGACTTAAAAAATATCTGGACGCAAACATCAATAGCAAAGGCCTGGATGACGCGGAAATTAGAACCAGAGTGATGATGACAAATAAAGCGTATTTCTCATTAACGAATGTACTCAAGTCCAATGTGATACACAGGGACACAAAAATTTAGGTGTACAATACTCACGTACGGCTGCGCAGTGTGGATCCTCATCGTAAAGAACGAAGAAAAAATCGATGCGTTCGAGAGGAAAATATTAAGAAGGATCCTAGGACCCGTACGGGAAAATGAAGAATATACCGACACCACAAAGAAGTATATCAGGCCATTAAAGACCAACCAGTGTCGATATACGTGAAACTGCAGCGCCTCCGGTGGGCAGGCCACATTATAAGAATCCCAGATGGTAGAATGCCGAAAAGAATCCTGAACGGCCGAATGGAGGGTCGATAGGAAGGCCAAGAAGGCCCGAAGAGGCCGATAGGAAGACCAAGAAAAAGATGGGAGGATGAAGTAGACCAGAACGCCAGACGAATCCTTAAACTAGGAAGATGGAAGGAAGTGGCCCGGGAAAGAAAGGAATGGATGAGGAAGCTTGGAGGCCAGGGCTCAAATTAAGCTGTAGCGCCAGAAGGAGAAAAATAATAGATCATCCCATTTATCCGTCCTCTACATATTCGTCCTTTAACATGTTATCTTTGACATCATTGGGAAAACATAGCAGTTCTGAAAACAACATTATAATAAGGTTACCCTTAACTGATTGCTACAATCTACTAGTAATGATATTAAGTTAGGTTAGGTTAGGTTAGTAGTAATAAGTTATACTTATTGTTATATATTGTTATGCTAATATTTATTCTTTTTTATGAAGTATAAACTATTTCATAAATCAATGTTATTCTTAACTTTTTATGAATACTTACTATTCGTACAAAATAGGTTGCCAAAAGTCGCTTTTTAATTATTAGTCAAGATAAAAATAGATTATTCTAAATATACGAAATTCAGGAGCTTATTGGATTTATTAACATTTAAATATATTTTTTAAATAACGAGTAACTAAGGGAAGTAATGCAATTTTAAATAATTAATAACGTTTATTATAAAGTTATTATTACATAATGTCATCTGGTAGTAGTTAAATATTAATATTTTTTAACATATTTTGATGATATTTTGTTAAATTCAATATTTTGTACGAATTGCTTGGATTATTAAAATCTAAGTAGTTTTAAATATATAGTTTCGACATTTTTTACTTGGAGTCTGTAGGCGCAAATTTTATAAAAATATAAAACAACTTATTATTACAGAATAACGAATTTTCAGAAACAAAAACATCTCGTTATTTTAATTTATTGTAAATAATCAAAATCCCAGACTAGTGGAGAATAAGCACATCGATATTTCTGTTTAAAAAGGGACATAAAACCGACCCGGCCAACTACAGAGCCATCAACCTCTTAATCAGCACCTTGAAACTGCTGACACAGATCATAACAGATTAGATCAATACATCGACACAATGAGCCGCAGAACTGCAAGGCTTTAGATCTGGAAGGTCCTGCAACGATGCCATATTCGCAATAAGACAGATAGTTGAAAAGTCGATAGAATACAACCGGCCCGCTTGTATATGTTTTTTAGACCTAGAGCCTTTGATGGAGTGCAGCTCTGGGATATCGTAGATATACTGCATAAAAGGCAAATACCATACGACCTGATAAAACTAATGGAGGACATATATTCATCGAACTCAGTACGAGCAAGGGTTATTAACCAAACCACGGCAATACCAGTAGAACAGGGCATAAGGCAAGGCGAGTCCTTGAGCCCAACACTGTTTAAAATAATTATTGACGAAATCATAAAAAAACCAGCCTAGGTTAGCATTCTTCAATTGAATGGGCAATAAAGACATTTCAATTATCTCTTTTGCAGACGATGAAGCTATCATCCCCGACAGTGAGGTCAACCTCCAAAAACTGCTACACACGTTTAATCAGACAGCCAAACAATTAAACGTGGCCATATCAACACATAAAACGAAATGCATGACAACATCAAAGGTCCCAATACGACGTAAATTAGAGGTAGATGGCAAAATCATTCAACAGGTGATGAAATTCAACTACCTGGGGGTCGAGATATCGGCTTTTGGGGATATAGAAGCAGGTGAACGGAGTCATTTTTAAAAACAATACCTAAACACTCACACGAAATCACGCATCTACAAGACTGTAATCAGACCAATAGCCACATACACAGCAGAAACTCGCCCTGTGACAGCAACAACACAAAGAATACTGGAGAGCGTGGAAATGTCGGTGATACGAAAAATCAACAATAAAAATTTAATGCACTGGATGAGGAGCACGAAGCTAAGGTAAATGTGCGACGTACAACTCATAAACGACTGGGTAGAGGAACGAAAAGAGATGTGGCGCAGCCACGTGGACCGGATAGACAACACCACGCTGGTCCGAATAGCACGGGATAATTCATCAAGAGGGAAAAAAAGTCCATGAGACCCAGAAAGCGGTGAGGTGACAATAGGTCCCACCTTGACCGACCATAGTGATGGATGAACAGGCAGGCCTGCCTATAATGAAAGAAAGAAGAAGAGTAAATATTCAGCATTAATTAAAAAGAAATTAAAAAAAACTAAAATATATGTTTTTAAAGAAAATGTTGTTTTCGTGCTTCCGTTTTGACAATTATAGTCTAGTTGAAGCCGTTGCAATTAATGGTTTTTGTTGTAATAATCAGATATTTACTTAATATTATATTTATTTAATAATCAGATATTTCACTTTTAAAGACCATTTTTTCTAATACAGAGAACGAACATGTTAATTAAGACATTTGACCTTACCATTTTTAAAATAAAACATAAGAAGTTAATATTTGTAGGGGTAAACAGTGCAGTGATCGGTCCTTTTAGAAATTGAAGAAAGAAAATAATAAATTGCATGCTTGTACAAAATGAATTTATGTATTATTATATTGCTAGTAATTGTAAAAAACGATACTTTTCTATTGAAATAATAATTTGAATCAGAAATTAAAAATTTTATAGAAAATAAGAAGATAAATGTTTGATTCATCCAAAAACATTATCGTTATTAAAACGTTATCGGTCACATAAATATAGTAGTTGTTCAGTGGATTTACAGTAATTGGGCAATGATTTATGATAAATAAAAATAATTGAACCATATTTAAAACAGTCTTTTATAAAGTCCTACGATTTGTACGTCTAGTCTTATCTGTGTAGTCTTGTCTGCCTAGTATTGTATGTCTGATAAATCTAATGAGTTGACGTGCAGCTCATGACTTACTGATCGCCACGGCGATGGAAGTGAGAGGGGATATAGTCCTGATAAGCGAGCAAAACAAAAAACTTGCAACAGAGGCCAAATGGCTTACGAACGATCAAAACAACTTACTAAAACCTAGCAGTAATTAAAGCTGGAAAAGGGACAGGCTTTATCTGGGTGGAGCTGCAACAAATTATCATATACAGTTGTTATTTTTCCCCAAACGAAACAATCGAGCAACTGTCCAAATCCCTAGCAGAACTAAGCCAGAACATCAGGCAACAGAAAAATAAAGGAAAGATTATAGAGGGAGATTTCAACGCAAATCTCCCTATTGGAAATCTCCCTATATGGTTATATGGATTGGGCGGCAAAAATAGATATGGTCGTACAAAATCAAGGAAATGATCCCAAATTCATAAGGGGCAACTCATGGTCTATTATAGACCTCACATTTTCATCCAACTCTATATCTAACTTGTTCCAAAGCTGGAGAGTTTTGAATAAGGAAAGTCTGAGCGGCCACCGGTACATACTTTATGAAATAAAGAAAAAACAAAGATTCCAAACAAAACGTGTACTCGTCTAGGATATGCAACCTGGCTGGACTATGTCCTGGCTGGACTATGCAACATATTAATGAAGGGAAGATAAAGCAACATCTAATAAGAGAAGCATCAACTGCTCAAACAACGGATACGGACTCACTAGTTCAAATGATGAGTAGAGTATGCAAAGCCAACTTGACAAAAGAGGACAAAATACAAGTAAAGCCATGTACTGGTGGACAGACGAAATTGAGCGCATAAGACCAGCATGCGTAGCTGCCAAGAGAAGCTACCAACGTCAAAGAAAAAACAAAATATATAAGACTGCAAGAAAGGATTGTCGTCTTATAAATAGGACGAAAGAACAACATTAGAGGAAACTCTGCGTCGATCTAGATGGGGACATATGGGGGGACGCCTTCCAAAAAATTAGGAGAAATCTAATTATCAAGCTGCAAAAGATACAAATGACAATGGAGGAAGTGCGCCGTGTGGCTGAGGAACTGTTTACACGCATATCCTTATTGACTGGGAACAGCCCGAAGTCAGAAATACACCACTCTTCACTACGGAGGAACTAAAGGCAGCAGGCATTAAAATAAGAATCGGTAGAGCGCCAGGCCCAGACGGAGTTCCACCTGAGATTTTGAAGATAACCGTGCAAAATCAATCTAAATTTCTACTAGACACCATGAACTCACTGTAAGTTGCCGGAAATGTTCCAGTCAGATGGAACAGGGCAAAGTTACTACTTGTCAGAAAAGGGGATAAACCGATTGGTGACCCTAGATCGTATAGGTCAATCTGTCTATTGGGCATCTCTGGCAAATTATTCGAACAACTTCTGCTAACTAGATTAAAATATTTCCTCTATGCCGGAACCGGATTATCTCACAAACAATTTGGATTCAGGAAAGGAAGATCAACCATTGATGCCCTAAGATCCGTTCTAGAAATTGCAGAAAAAGCCAAATTGTCTCCTCTCCTGGCCTCTGACGTTAGGAATGTCTTCAACACCGCGAATTGCAAAGTTATAATGGAAAGCTTGAAAAATAAAGGTATATCTCCATACTTGCTGCGCATGATAGGAAGTTACTTTAGCTCTACTTTTTAGAAATCTATAAAACTTAGCCTAGCAGCAGAAAAAAGCAAACCGAAGCGGTTCTGCTTACAGACCTGAGAAAACATAGCCCAATAAAATTTAAAACCGTGATGGCTGAAAAAAAGATTCGCAAGGGAATCAGCAGCAGCAAACATGGGAGAACCTATTGGTCCAAGAACCATTATAAGCAGTGTTCCCTCTAATTGTTTGTTAGTGCTGAGCGGTCCAAAGTCGAGTGCGAGCAAAAAAAAATTAAATTAAAAATAAATTGCGCATTTTTTTAATACTTTTTTTAATTCGATTTTTATACGATTTCTTCATATTTATCAAAAAAATACAACTTGTCTGTTAAATCCTTTACATCGAGCAATTGAAGTTGGTTCAGGGGTTCTTAAGGATACCTCTGGATGGTTTTTCATAAATTTGTAATACAATTTCCAGCCTGCCAATCCTTTTTCTTTGTTATAGCGATGCAGAAGTTTATATTTTTCAGTTAATTGGAAGGCTAAACGTCTTAAATCGGTTATGGTTAAACCGAAAAAGTGTGCTTCCAAAGTCAGAACATAATCAACAAGCTACGCTTCCGTTTCTGTAGTTAAATCGTTTGGCCGTCCAATTCTTAAATGTGAAATTAATCCTTTCAGGTGACGTCTAAATGTAGGTTTTGGAATACACGGCGACTTCATTAAATTTTAATTTGCCGTTTGTATAATTTTGGATTACTGCATCCAAATTATTTTTAGATCATTTATTATATGCACACTTCTCCATTATACCCTAAAAATATTCATTATTTGAAAATTTGTTTACCAATTTTAAAATTTCCTAATTCGTACTCAGTACGAAATAGGCGTAAGCTTAATTTCGGATTGCACATGTCTATTTGAAGGTTATGAAATTCGACATCGCATTGAATCCATAATAAATAACAACGAAAAAGGATATAGTTTCATAGCGTACCATGCATTTTCATTTATGTTTTATAAAATTCGCATAAAATCCTTATGAAATACGTAAGCATGTTACTTAAAAAGATTAAAAAAATACATTAACTACTGCAACTTGGTCTAACTTATATGCAAACGACCGTATTAGTAGTAAGGAAGCTACACACAAGTAGTTGGCCCTACATGTATTATGAATCACGAACAAATGGGGTGGTACGAATTATGCGCAAGTACGATTTAGGCAAGTTTACCCTAGTTGCATACATTTTACTGGATCACTAGGAAAAAAGTGTAAAAATAAGCAGGTCACAAAAAAAATGTTTGGGAAATACTGGTTTATACAATTTATAAATCACTTGTCAAGCCATTAACTCGATTTGCCAAATTACATCTGCAACATTTGTTCTACTTCATTTACTTTACTTTATGCACTTTATTAACTAACCTAACATGTCAGCAAAAGATTAAGCAACATGTTAGCCGAAGAATAACCAATATGTCAATAAATGTAGCGCGCTATTTCAAAAATAGCACGATTTTTTTATCATATGACATTTTTCGAGATTTGAGACTCTTAGACAAATTTAGACTATAAAAGATAAGTTTATTTGATTCCCATATGGTGAACACAAACTATTACTTCAGAAAACCGCTTGGGAAACTTTGAAAGTTCTGCGGGAATATCATAAAGTATGCACATTTAACAAAGCCGATTTAGGATTTAACTGCAAATGCAATGAAAAACATATAAAAGCGCTCGTGGAAGACAGAAGATTAAATATTTGATATGTTATTGTTCCTTTTTATAAATCGGATTATTATTGTGCGTTTGTATTCAAATCAAATAAAATCAAAATCTTTATTTAGCATGTGGTGTAGTACTCATATATATTTGATAAGTCAAAAGGGGAACAAAATAAAAATAAAATAAAAATAAAATAAAAATAAAATAAAAATAAAATAAAAATACTTAAATTAACACTGTAACCCTAAAAATAATAAAAATAATAAACTAATCCTAAAGTAATAAACACCAAAAGCATACTTAAACATGTGCAATAAGTTATAAATCTAGTTTCTATTTACAATCACTTTTTATGAATTCTTCCATGCCATAGTAGCCCATTTCAACAAGAAAGCATTTTAGTTTTTTTACGGAATGTTTTGTATGTCTTCTCATCTTTTATATTTTCTGAGATGCTATTAGAAATTTTTATTCCAATTCTATTGGGTTCTCTGGAGCATAGTGTGAGATTGCTTTTTGGCGTATAAAATTTTAAGCAATTTCTGGTGTTGTAATTATGCTTATCACTGTTTAATTTGAAGGATTCCAGGTTCCTGGGCATATGTCATGCCACCCTCCCATATATGTATATATATACATATATATATATATATATATATATATATATATATATATATATATATATATAAAATCGTCTAACGGTTGACCCGCACGGACGCATATATCTCTTGAGAATGGCGAATGTTAGTTCGCCGAAACGTCGAGAATCCGGTTCTTTTCAGAGCCAACCCTCAGCATCAACGCGGAATCCCCGAGAAAACAATACAACACAGGTATCTATCCGCGAAAACCTCAAATACAATATATATATATATATATATATATATATATATATATATATATATATACATATATATATATATATATATATATATATATATATATATATATATATATATATATATATATATATATATATATGTATGATATACAGATGTGTTGAAGATCCCCAGACTAGAATACCATGTGGCAGAGTAGCATTAATCTCTGCAATTGTGCCGACTTGGGTAAGATTTGCCGTATAGTTCTAATAAGATATGCCTTCGAGTTTATTTTGCTGATAATATGTTCAGCCATTTTGCTCCACGTAAGATGCTCCTCGAGCAGTATGCCCAGGAATTTTATCTGCCCTGTTCTCTTTATATTATGGTTTTCAACAGTTAGTGATAGATCTGCAGATCTTACCCGTCTTGCTGATTGAAACCTAATATATTTGTTTTTTTCTCCATTTAATAGTAAGTTATTGGCAGAAAACCACGTATATAACTTACTTATTACGTCAGCGGCTTCCAATTGGAGTACTTCTGACCTGTTATTTGAGACAAGTAATCTGGCATCATCGGCATAGAGAATAATCCTGTCTCCTCCCACATAACTAATCAGATCGGCTGTATATATCGAGAACAGGATGGGTACTAACACACTTCCCTGTGGGACCCCTACATAAGTTGAAATAGTGTTGGAATTCTTTTGCCCAACCCTTCAAATTTTTTTCTATTAGTTAGGTTTAAAAACACTTCCCGGTTTTACCTCGTATGCCATACCTGGTAAGTTTATCTAACGTCTTATCATGTGAAACACAGTCGAAAGCCTTACTCAAGTCACAGAAAATGACAATTGGGCATCTTCCGCTGTCCACCTCTGAAATTATTTTTCCGTATACTTCTTGTATAGCCGTCATTGTGGATTTGTTCTTACAAAAACAATGTTGTTGTCTTGGAATGATATTGTATTTAAACAGAAATGACGAGAGTCTGCGTTCCATAGTGTATTCGATAATTTTGGCTATTACTGATAAAAGGGCGATCGGTCTATAATTGTTGAATATTTGTCTGTCTCCTTTTTTGAACACTGGTACAATAGTACATAGTTTTACAATATCAGGATATGTTTCACTTTCAAAAGAACAGTTAATTATATTGACTATTGGCTCACTTAGTTCTGTTCAAAATTGTCTGATCAAGTAGCAGGGTAGCTGGTCTGGCCCACTACTTCTTTTATTTTTTAATTTTAATATTATATTTATCACCTCATTTTTGTCATTTCATATAAAAACATGGTTTTATTGTTAACAGGTATATGTCTATTGTCTATGCAGGTTTTTGAAAAATAAATAGATCTTTTAGTTTCCTACTAGACTGTTTGATCTCAGTTGTTATCCAGGATTTCCAATTACACTTTACGAGTGGAAAACATTGAAAAAAGTGATATTGCAGTGTTTCTAGAAATGCTGCGGTTTTCACATTTGCATTTGGTTCCTTATATACACTTTCTCACGATTCTTCCATGAAAGCTTGTTGGAAGTGTGTCCTGTTGGCTATTACAAAATTTCTGTTTATTTCAATTTTTGTTTATATCTTTCCTAGATTTCCATGTAGTAGACAGCACCTACTAATATGAGCCTGTGGTCGGACAAGGTCGTGTCTTTTACTGCGATATCAGGCGTAAAGTTAATATTTGTAAAAATGTTATCAATGAGACTTTGACACGTTGCCGTTATATTTGTAAATTGCTTTACTCTGTTTATTAGGCCATATGATTTCATCATGTTAAGCAGATTATCCCTTTCTTTTAATGTATCCCTTTCTTTGTATTGTACATATTATTACGATTAAGTGATGATTGTAAAAAGCGAAATCATTAATAGATTCAAAAAGAAGGAATAGATTCAAAAAGGATTTTGTGGCTGCGGTAAAAATTATACTTGTAATTGCAAATTAAATGTTTTACGTTATTACTAATCTAATGGATTTCGTTACTGTCGGTGTATGAGAAAATTTGAAGAACTACGCCAAGAATTGTTAATGTGACTGTCAAAGTGGTAAAAAAAGTTGCCTCCTGCAACGTTACTAAAATTTCCTTTACAAATCCGATTTTTAAAATCCGCGACGCGATACAACAGCATCACACGCGTCGTAAATTTACCGAAAAATAAAACGTAAAGCACATATTACGTCGACTGATCGAGAGCAGTGAGTAGCGATTTGAGACTCAGATTTGCTCAGCGATTATAATTGAAACGAAAATTTCTGTTTATTTCAGTCGCGATATGAGCAAGTCGCTTAGAATTTATATATAGATTAAGATTCTAGACCTCGAATTACATTCCAAAAGGCAAAAAGTAAAATTAATCTCAGATAATCTAATACTCAATGAAATAATTTTCAATGAAATTTGAATAGTTGTGCCCAATTGTATTGAGATTTATATTGTGACCAACGGATGGTTAATATCATACTGTGTGTATTGATCTCACTTTAATTTGGTAGCGCAGTGCGAGCTTATAAGCAGTACATTTTTAGGAATGCGAGTTCAAATCGCACTCAATAAAAACCAATATATTACATATATATATATATATATATATATATATATATATATATATATATATATATATATATATATATAGTATAATCTTGATAATTCGAGACATATGGTACCAGACAACCGCCGGAAATTCCGGATTATCAGGATTCAACGAAAACAAAAAAATGTACATATTTTAAACATAAACAATTTTACATATTTTATGTACAATTCTATTTCAGTAAGAATTAAATATGTGTATATATATATATATATATATATATATATATATATATATATATATATATATATATATATATATATATATATATATATATATATATATATATATATATATATATATATATATATATATATATATATATATATATATATATATATATATATATATATATATATATATATATATATATATATATATATATATATATATATATATATATATATATATATATATATATATATATATATATATATATATATATATATATATATATATATATATATATATATATATATATATATATATATATATATATATATATATATATATATATATATATATATATATATATATATATATATATAGTTAAACGTGTAGTTTAAAGAAGAAAAATATATACAAACAGATAGTAAGACAATTGTAGAGTGGAGTTAGCTTGGTCAGAATCGTCAAGTTTTCAGAGTTAAAAACGGAGAGCCATTTATTTGTCTGAAACTGATAGATTAGTATACGTATGTCTCTGTTGAGTCTGTTAATTTCCGTTTTCGTTGCTCTGTCTTCTGTTCACTAGTAGGTCCTGTAAAGTTTGCGTTTTTTTTTAATTAAAATTAGTATATAGGGAGGTAATTTTGGCTTGTAAATACTACATCTGGCTTTGGGGGAATGTTTATAAATTAATTCTGTCAGGTTGGTTTGAAATTCGTCTATGCTATGGAGAGTCAGGTTAGCGAGGTCGGTAGTTTTTATGTAGGTTTGGATACTAGTGCTGACTTTAGGGATATTGGTGAGATTAAGGTTGATTTTAGTGGTATATTGGACTGGGGGAGGGGGCAGTTAAGAAGGATAATCAGAATAGTAGAAGGATAATGAGATAAGATAAATGAAATTGCCAGGTGATCGGAGCCAAGATCTGGGGAAAGAGAAACGTCAGTAATGAAATTGGTTAAGTTGGAAGTGTGGAGCAAAATGTCGGAAGTAGCGTTCTTGTAATGTGGCATTATGAGTGGACGAAGGAGGAGTTATTTATAGAGGACTGAATCTGACGAGTTTTTGTTTTGTTAAGATTGAAATTACCTATTATAATGGAGTATTCAACTCCATGTATGATGGATGTAGACAAGGAAAATGTGGATTTTGTTTTTGTGAAATGGAATGGTGAAATAAAGACAGTCATTGAGAGGGTTTAGGGATGGAGGGTTAGCTTTGCCGAGTTGGAACCTGGGAACGTCCAGTCTCTTAAGTAACGTTAGTGTCAGGTTTTGTCTTGGTTTCTACAAACATATGACCTTCAATGTGATTTTTGTCGTTGAAATTGTCAATTAGGATTTTTTTGCCGTCGTAGCTATTAATGTTGGCGTAAACGAACCTCATTGTAGCCATTGATCGCTATAATGGATTGGAAAGTTACGTCAGTCGGTTGGGTGGACGTATTGGAGTTTGGAGTGGTGAGGATAATTGTCAGTAACCATATTTCTTTTAATAATTAAAAATTAATTCAAAAAAATTTGATTCGTTTCATGAGTTAATTTCTCTGTGTTAAACACAAGAAACCGAAATAAATTTTAATTAAACTAAACTTATATTAAAGCATATTAAATTGTCTTTCAAACGGTATATTTTTTATTTCACCTCATAAATGGTTTCTAAAAGAAAAATAGTTGAATCCAAAAGTTTACAGTTGGCCGGTTTCTATGCACGCAAGTTTATATAGAAAGTATCAATGTATATATATATATATATATATATATATATATATATATATATATATATATATATATATATATATATATATATTTTTAATTAGGTTATGTTTATTTAATTATCATTATTTAACACTATAATAAACAAACAGTTGTATTTTCATATATAACTGTTACTCGACATTATTTAACTTGAAAGAAATGAAAAGAAATACGTTCTTAATGGTTACATACCTTATTATTTAGTACTTATTCAGGTTAAACTGGAATAAGAGTGTTCATAGATATAGGCAACCCAATGTACGTAATGTCAATTTCCGTTAGTTTGAATTGTGGAACGGGGAGCGCTGAACGTATGAGGACGTAATAGTAGCTCTCAACCAATCAAGGAATCGTAAACCAAACGCACGTGTGTGTTATCAATCATAACTTATCATTAATAGCGGACTGTTACATACGTGTGTGTTATGATGTATTTACATAGTCCACGAACTGTACAACAATGGGCATTTACAATAGTGGTCGTAGATAAAGTCATTTTCATCACAAGTCACAATTTATTTTCCTATAAACTTAACATCATTTTATAACATAATTTTCATGGGATTCCAATTGTAATTTGATTTCAACGTGATGGAATTTATGTTGATAAATATTATTCGTTTAGAATTATATCGCTCTACAGGAATGTATAGTACAATCTTGTTAATCCGTGGGTTGGTTAATTCGACAAGTTCAGTAATCACGCTCTGGTGAAACACGTGTTGTTTACCCCGCGACAGATACCTCGCATACCTCTTCTGTACCTCGTGCACAGAAGAAATAAAGTCGGAAACAACACCATCCAGTGTTCTTGGAAAAAAGGTCTGGCCAACACGCACAGATTTTAACTCTGAAAACACGATTCTGACCAAGCTAACTCCACTCTACAATTTCCTTACTTATCTTTTCTCTAGTTTGTAGATATTTTTTTATATGTACACGTTTTTATAGATACATATATTATTCTTTCTGAAATAGAATTGTAGATAAAATATGTAAAATTGTTATTGTTTTCGTTGAATCGTGATAATCCGGAATTTTTGATAATCCGGTTTGTGGTCTAATATGTGTCAGATTATTAAGATTATACTGTACTTCTAATTGAGTATAAATATATTTTTAATTAGATAGAATTAATCATTTCATTTTTACATTTTACATAAGACCAAAATTTATTTGCAAAACTTTTTATAGGAAGTATTCAATCCTAAGTAATTTATATTAAAAGATTCACACGACACCCAGTTTTGAATAGAAAGAGTAGAAATGGTTTTTACAATTGCTAATACAATTAAGAAAGAAAAATTTAAAACAACAATGTACCCCTGAAGTTACATTCAATAATTACTAATAAAACACATTAATAAAGGACCGTGGTTTAATTCAACAATACCCGTATAGAATGCGAAGAGCAGCAACGCTCAATCCGTACTTATCAATATTATATTCATTCCATATTTAATATTAACTGGGTATTCACAAGGTAAAAATATTGACACTGAATTGAAAAATTCACTATGTTTTAAACACACTTATTACTTAAAACATAGTGATTTTTTCAGTTCAGTGTAAGTATGGATTACCACGTAGTAACGGTCGCAACCTATTTTAAAATATTGAATTAATCAAAATATTTATATGGCATAGATGACAATTATCTAAGAAAACTATGTTATCTGCTTGAATCTGCAGAACAATTTCGAACTGTTTTCATTTATTGGAACGCAGATCCTTTAGGGAAGTCTCGGTAGGAGCGATTCGGCAGAAAACGTTACGTTACATTCGATGTCCTCGGATGCTCTCCTCGTACGGTGTCCGTTACGCGCCCTTTCTCTTTTTCTCAGTGTATATTTCCATACCGCGCTCTCTCTCTTTTCTTCTCTTACTTTCAGAATATATTTCTATAGTGCTTTTTTTCTTTCGCAGAGTGACAGACAAGCGTGGTCTGTTTATAACCTTAAAACTAAACAAGAAGAAGAAATAAAAATTGTTCAAACGTATTTTTATTTTTTGTTGTTTTAATTCATAGGAGATTCAATATTGTTTATATTATACTCATTATTTTAATTAGATTTTGAGAAATGGAAAGTCAAGAAAGGATACAAAATACTGAAAAAAAGTAAGTTTATAAAAATAAAACTGTACAATTTGAAGCAATTGCTAACTGTTTACACATGTTTACTATAT
Source organism: Phosphuga atrata (assembly GCA_944588485.1). NCBI lineage: Eukaryota > Metazoa > Arthropoda > Insecta > Coleoptera > Silphidae > Phosphuga > Phosphuga atrata. The sequence goes on from OX155909.1 coordinate 1,584,334, forward strand.
TTCGATATTTACTATATTTATATATGTTTTAATCATATAGTGAAATCAGTCAGATTGTTCAGAACTGAGCCTGATCGCATGATCTCTGTCGGCACTTCGAGTAGTTTATCTAATTCGTGTAGCTCATGAAATCTCATGCAAGCTCAGCCCGTGAAATTTTATGAGGAACTAGTTTAACTGGGATTTACACTATCTTTCTTACCGATTCGACATTTCCAGATATGCCTAAGTGCTGTCATCTGATAGTATAAAACTACGTGTCTATATTTTCTTTAATTATAAAACCTATTAATAAAGAGGTAAATAAAGAAACATTCAATTTAAGATGGTTTCACGAACTAACTAGTCGTATTGTCAAGTATTTCAAATAGAATACACGAACTGTCGGCTGATCATGCAATAACTCGGTTTTACACAATTTAACAGATTTCACTATATCACTATGATATTTACATTTTAGAGAGACAATAGTGAAATCACAAGCTCAGCGTCAAAAAGAGTATCGACAGAAAAAAAAAAGAAAAAAGGAATTATACTAAATACAGATTTAGAAAAGTAGTTTACAATTTTATAATTTGATGCAATTGCTTAGTGTTTATAGGTATTTATCGTACATGTGATTCAAGTGTTAGCTATTTTTTTTTTACTATATTTATATACATTATAGAGAGACGATAGTGAAATCACAAGCACAGCGCCAAAAAGAGTATCGACAGAGAAAAAAGAAATTTTACAAACTACAGATTTAGACCATGCTGAAGGCGTTCAAATATACAAAGATAAATTTAAATCAAAGACTAAATGTGTTGAACCTGAGTCATTACAATCATCGAAAGAAGATTCATTACCGACTATTTTAATCGAAAATTATGAAGAAACTGAAAAAGCAATATTTAGTCACTTTCTGAATAATTAAATTCAATCATCAGGTAATAATGTAGCTCAGCAAGTAATTAGTCCAAGTTCTCAATCATTCCAAGCCCCATATGAGGAACATGATGAATGTTCAATGCCAAATGTCTTATTGCATCATGACACAAACATTATTGGCGACGGTAATTGCCATACATCTCTTATAAGAATTTTACAACGTCAAATATCAGCATCGTTTCTTCGACATCAACTTTATAATTCACCTTAATTAAATGCATGTCAAAATCAAACTAGTGCAAGATAAATACTTTGAAGTGGGTTTGAATATGGAGATTTAGATTGTTTATTCATATTTTCCAGAACATACAATCAAAATATTTGTGTGCACTTTCATTATTTTAATAATAATTCAAAAAGAGAAGTTGTTCGATTATGTTGAATGCGAACTTCGTTCCTGACCCCCCATGTCCGCATACGTTTTTTTTGAAAATTAGCTTTTTGAAAAAAAAAATTTTAAATATATAAAATTATAAAAAATATAGCATTGCCAAAGAAGAAATAAATCGGAAAGTCAAATATGGTTATCTGCTGCGTAAAAGCATATGTATATTGAAAATAATCTATTAAAAGAATTATAATTAATAGTTACAGTTAGCATATAACATTTATGATATTTTAATAAATACTTACAAGGAATATAAACTTTATTAAATTTGTAATATTTTATTTATCTTCATTGAAAATCAATATACTATGTAGATTAAAACTGTTTTAAACATGTTTTTAACGGCCCCCTTAAATTAAGGGTAATTTAATTCCGAGAAGCCTTTTAGGATGTATTTCTTTGTTGTCTCACAGCTGCAAAAAATAACGACTTCTCTACAACCTTTCTAAAATTCCCAAATACACTTTCGCACATTCTTTGAATCGCAAATTATATAACTTAATTAATTACATAATCTGATGCTTTAGAAATAGGTATTATAATCAATAGAGAAATAAATACTATAGCATAATTTCATATCATTTTAATTCACAGTATTTCATATCACAGAAAACTTATGCTGTAGTATTTATTTCTCTATTGATTATTGTATATATTTTTAAAGCATCAGATTATATAATTAATTAAGTTATTTAATTTCCGTTTCAAAGAATGTGCGGAAGTCTATTTACCAAAGAATTTTATAATTATTATTATTTTTAACAATTTTAGAATATATATATATATATATATATATATATATATATATATATATATATATATATATATATATATATATATATATATATATATATATATATATATATATATATATATGTTGTATTTGAGGTTTTCGCGGATAGATACCTGTGTTGTATTGTTTTCGCGGGGATTCCGCGTTGATGCTGAGGGTTGGCTCTGAAAAGAACCGGATTCTCGACGTTTCGGCGAAATAACATATATATATATATATATATATATATATATATATATATATATATGTATATATATATGTATATATATATATGTAAAATGGTCAGATAGTAAAATACAAAGCACGGTTTGTGAAAACCGTGCAAACAAACCGTGCTTTGTATTTTAAATCGTGACCATTTTCATCTGTTTTTGCCTTAAAAACCCATTTGCATGGTATTGGATGTTTATTTGCTGGTAGAGAAGTCTCCCACGTAACTCCCACGTATTATTTTCTAATTGACCCTTATACTCTTCATCCATAGCTTCTTTCCATTCTTTTGCATTAATTTCTGATAGACCTTCTAGAACAGTTAATGGATCTGAAATTTGTGTAACGCACATAAAGTTATTTATTTACGACCACTATTGTAAATGCCCATTATTGTACAGTTCGTGGACTATGTAAATACATCATAACACACATGTATGTAACAGTCCGCGATTAATGATAAGTTATGATTGATAACACACACGTGCGTTTGGTTTACGATTCCTTGATTGGTTGAGAGCTGCTACTACGTGCTCATACGTTCAGCGCCCCCCGTGCCACAATTCCAACTAACGGAAAAAGAAAAATTGCGTACATAGTCATCATCCCATTGCCACCCTTCTTATCTTGAGGTATGCAAGTACAGTTTTAAGATTGAGGATCTGTTCAACACAGGATCGGGTCTTCCTGAAGCCTTCCCTGGTATTCTCCCAGTTTACCATCCAGCTGATTTTCTGCCCTTGTTTGTAACGCCTTCGAGAGAATCTTGTATGGTACCGAGAAAAATAGTATGCTACCGAGAGAAAAGAAAGACGAGAGAAATTCCACGGTAGTTGTTTAGATCAGTAAAATCACCCTTTTTGTGAAGCGGATGGATCAGAGCAGATTTCCAATCGGGTGGTAATTTCACTGTTTCCCAGATGTCCTGGATGATCTCGGTTAGCTTGCGGACGGTATTGTTTCCACCACCTTTCCACAGTTCAGCAACGATAGAGTCCTCTCCAGCTGCCTTGTTATTCTTAAGAAGTTGAATGATCTGGCCAACTTCTTCCAATGAAGGGGCTAGCGAGTCCGGGTTTGGTGTGGTTTGTCTATAGTCGAAGTCTTCGCAGGGTGGGTCACAGTTGAGTAGATTTTTAAAGTACTGAGCCGAAAGGTTGTCAGTTGTCCTTGTCATTATAAGCCAGTGTGCCTTGTGAGTCTCTGAAGTGGAGGCTTGGCGAAGCGTGTTTTCTGAGTGTCTGCTTGAAGGTTCCAAAGAAATCTCTGGAGTTATTTAAATATAAAATTATATATAATAAAATTATAAAAAACCTAGAAAAGCTCTCTTCGATTTGGGTTAGTTGGTTTTGTGTGAAGGTTCGTTTGGTTTCTCGAATTATCTTGGCTGTAACCTTTCTTTGTTCCAAAAATGTATGCCAATTTTCCTTGGTCTTTTTTGAATTCCACTTCACCCAGGCTGTCTGTCTTTGGGCTATTGCATTGTCTTCAGTCCACCACGGATGCTTCCTTCTTTTAGCGAGAGGGGCGAGTTCATTGGCCGTCTTGACAAAAGTCTCCTTCAGTTGGTCCCAACAGTTTAGATCTGTATTGTCCAATCTCTGAAATTTTTTTGTTCCTGTGTGATATATTTCGCAATCTCTGTTTTCACAATGAAAATCACATTCCAGCTGATTACCATCTTTTTACTAACCGGGTCACCCACTCTGTAACCCTTTATATTTTCGCAGTAGCCCACAAAAATTAATTTACGTGATTTGCGATCCCAATTCAGAAAATTTTGTAGGGAATTTCTTAGGAACATGTACATGGCCTTAGAACCAAAAATCTTTAAATGTGAAATGTTTGGTTTCTTTCTAGTCCATTTTTCATATGGTGTTACCTTATCCAAAACTCGTGATGGTGATCGGTTAATAATATAGGCTGCAGTAGCAACAGCTTCAGCCCAATATGTTTTCTTCAAATTAGCTTCAAATAGCATAGATTTGACGCGTTCGACCAACGATCTGTTCATCCGTTCCGCTAGCCCATTTTGCTCAGGCGTGTACAGAGCGCTGGTTTGATACTTCATTCCAGAGGCTGTTCGAAAATCAGAAAATTCTTTATTGCAATATTCTTTGCCATTATCACTCCTTAATATCTTAATTTTCTTTTCTGTTTCATTTTCTACCTCTTCTTTAAACTTGATAAACACGGATTTAATATCCATCGTATTCTTTTGAGGATACACATATACTTTTCTAGAGAAATCATCTACAGAAGTTATGAAATACTTCCCACCTCCAGCGGAAAGTGTCTCCATTGGACCACAAAGATCAGTGTGTATTATTTCCAGCAATGCATTTGCACTAGAACTCACACAATGGAAATGGAAATCTAGTTTGTTATACCTTTAGAATCAACTTCTCTATTAGTTATTTTTATACCCTCATCACATGACTCTAACCTCTTAACGTCAGCAATATTTAAGTGACCCATTCTCTTATGCCATGTAATCAAATATGTCTTACTTTCAAACGTAGTAGCATATGCATTACCGGTTGCTCTATTGAGTTTGTACATGTTAGCAGACAATTTTGCAGTTGCAATGAGTACTCTATCGACATTATAAATGTTACAGCCCTCATCAGTGTATTCCAATAAACAGCCATTTTTTGTTTACTGACTGACGGATAACAGATTTGCACTCAGCTCAGGAATAAATAAAACATTTCTCACCTGGATTTGATGTACATCTTTACATACTTTGGTGTGAATGATTACTTCACCCATGTTTTGCATGGAGATTTTGCACGGTTATTTGCCAACATATTTTGGATCGGAGGTGTCTGTAAACCATACATCCAGTCCGAGCGTCTTGACGTATGCATTGTTGTCCCTGAATCTATGTACCAATCTTCTGGATTCAATGAGCTGTAAACTGAAAAAATTGTTGCAAAATTATTGTGATTATTCTTTTGATTATTATTGTTTCGGCATTGATACTTTTATAGTGTCCATATTTATTACAACCATAGCAACGTGAGCCTTTTTGTTTCGGTTTGCTTTTTGTGAGGTGACGTTGTTGTGTTTATGCTTTTCGAGGAATGCTGTGGATTCTGATACTTACCTCTGATAATTAATTAATTCTGATAATAACCTCTTGTAACAATTTTGTCTTGACAAAATCTGATGATCTGTTTGAACTTTCCATTCCCATTATCTTTGGCTTATAATTTCGGTAAGCTTATAATTATTATCCGGTTAGCCTGCTAGCATAAGAGCTGTGCTTATAATTTTGTTTGTTGTTATAATAACGTTGTATTGATTAGGTCCATTATCAAGCCAATTTTCTTGATAGGCCGGAGTCCTAGAGAGCATTTTGAAGGTTTTACACACTTCTCGAGATGACGATGCATTTTCGATATGAACAAAGTTGATTGGTACTACCAACAAAATTATCTTGCTCTTGGCTTTTGTGTCTTTTTTTATCTTGAGCTCCAGGAGCTCCGTACTCTGCCGCACTATGGACGAGACCCAAAGCCGAACATCGAAGGGTAGTTACGTCGTGCCACAGAGCTTCTGTAAGATATTCTTTCTTGTTTGGATTTTGGCTGCCATATTATCTCGGTGTTTCTTGTATGGCAAAGTTCTATCGATGGTAATTCCCAGGTACTTTGGCGTGGGATTATTTGTAATCTGCACATCATTAAAGAGTATCGTAAGTTGTTGGTTAGTGAGTTTGTTGTTCAAGTGGAAGCAAGCGCATTCAGTTTTATTTCGGTTAGGTGTTAGCCTCCATCTACGGTAGTATTGTCCTAGGATTTTGAGGTCGTTGGTTAAAATTTGTTCTGTGCTTTCTATTGTCTTCCGTCTGACTGCTACTGCCAGGTCGTCTGCGTATAGGAACTTTTTTGATATTGTTTCTGGCATATGAGATGTCTATAGGTTAAACAGCACAGGAGCCAGTACAAATCCCTGTGGTAGGACATTTTGCAGTCTTCTCACCTTGCTGGATAAGTCACCCATTTCCACCAGTAGTGATCTGTCACACAGCATGTTGTTCAGGAACCGATCCAGCTTTTTATCGGGGATCACTCGGTGGAATTTATAAAGTAGGGCATCTCTCCAGACTGTGTCATAGGCCGCGGTGAGGTCAAAAAATACCGCGGATGTCTTAAGGTATTCCTGAAATCCAGCCTCAATAAACGTTGTCAGGCTTAGTACCTGATCTGCGCAGATGCGGCTAGGGCGAGATCCAGCTTGTTCAATTGGAACGCATTGGTTTATTCTGCCACCAATTCTTTCAAGGATCATTCTTTCAAGGAGTTTATAACATAAACTTAGTAACGAGATGGGCCTGTAGCTATCAGCCATGTTCTTCGGTTTGCCTGGTTTTAAAGAGCTATTATCTTTGATCGTTTAAAATCCTTGGAGAGAGGACCGCTGTTTAGTATGTCGCACAGTGGGATAAAATCCCAAAAAAACTGGCAAAAAACCCGAAAAATAATTATTTTTTAATCCGATTCCAAGAATGCATCTCATTAGAGAACCCTTGGGACCATAGGATCCCGGGAACTAAAAGAACCAGGTATTGAACACCAACCCATACTTTCATATCAAACGAAGCAGTTGAGTGTGCAGAATCGTGCGCGTAACAGTTAGTGAAAATACGTAAAACTTTGATTGTGTATTAAATGGTGAAAAAAAAATCGAGGCACAGAAAGGTATGTAGAATTTAAATACATCATTAGCTGTAAATAGATTTTTATTGTGTAGCAAGTATTTAAGAATAATTCATAGCAGAAACTACAACGTTTTAAACTCGAAGATTATTACAAGTTTATGGAAAGATACAAAAAAATGAGGGCAAATGAGTGCTCTAAATTTGCTCAGGTTTGCTTCATTAGACATTTATTGTTTGAGAAAATCAAGAATTGGCTGCTACTAGCTGCTACTTTGTCTTCAGTATAATTTGTTATCAAATCATTTATGAAATTGAGAAATTCTCACATTTATATTTTATAATGCACCGACTAAATAACCGATAAATTTTATTTTTAACCGACTTCTAAAAAGAAGGTGTTTCTCCATTCGGTTGTATGTTTTTTTTTTGTTACCTCGTTACTCCGTTATTTATGAACAGATTTCGAAATTTTTTTTTTGTTTGGGAGAGTATACTTCACGATTGGTTCCATTTAAATTTGAAGAAAAAAGTACCACCCCTAAGGGTGAAACAATTTCTTTGAAGTCGTTTTTTTATTTTAATATATTTAACTTCATTTTTATTTCAGATACAAGTGACAAAGATCTCGAGGAGGGATTTTTTTACTTATTGAAAGGTCGTTTTGGTGACAAAATAAGTGAAATACATATTACTGTGGAAAGAGAATTGAGTAATAAATTGAAATACAATTTTGAGTTGACTGAAAAAAACAAAACTATTTTACGCATAAATGTGAGAGAAATGCACATGAAGTGGCAGAAAGTTTCTCGCATAGAAGACAAATTCCTAAATAAATTTAAGCACTGACTGGACAAGTTTATCATCTTCACTGACGAATCGCTATGGGAACCTTCCCAACAATCGACCTCTGCGGCTAGCCGGGGTCGGCCTTCCAGAGCTTTCTCCTAAGCGAGTGAGAGCTTGTTTTTCGTTATTTTTTTAACAACTAAAATTATTTCCTGAAATTATTATATCCTAAAATATATTTTATATCCTAAAACCCGTTCCTATCAAATTGTCAAGATATGAAACGCCATATTGCATCCGCCATTTTGTTTTTGGAAAAATAAAACTTAGATTCGTAATCAGTGCCCCAAAAATCTCGTTTCTGTCAAATTTTCGCAATATGGAAACATTTTCTAAAAAAAATGTTCGCCATATTGGATCCGCCATTTTGTTTTTGGAAAAATGGAACTCAAATTCGTAATCAGCGACCCGAAAAACTCTTCCATACCAAATTTGGTGTCGATAGAATGAAACCTTCCATTTATGGCCAGTTTTTTGGAATTTTATCCCACTGTGTGTCGGTGAGAAAGTTAGCTATCAATTTTCTGGCATATTTTCCAGTGTTTATAAGAAATTCATGGTGAATCCCATCATATCCAGGAGCCTTACCGGTTTTAATGCATTTCAGTGCCTGGGTGACATCTTCATTGCTAAAAAGCCTTGAGATATGGGAATCATCAGTGCAGGCACTCTGTAGGTCCCTAACTTCATGTTTGATTTTTGTCGTATGTTCGCGATCTCTGGGCGCTCTCGATAAGGAGACTATTCGATTTGCAACTTGATTTCGGTCTACTTCTGGTCTCTCGCGAAGGATGGGCTTACTTGCACCTAGTTTCTTGAGGATTGCTTTTCTACTTGCGTGTTTAAAGTCGATTCCCTCGGTGGTTTCAGTCCATTTTTCCCTACGGGCTGCTTCGAGAGAGTGTAGCAGTTCATCTGCTATTTCGAGGTCTCCGTTCTGCAGAAAGTTCTGGTACAAGGTATCGCTGTTATCGTTCCAGCCTGTTATATATTCTTTTAAACCTGTTAAACTTGGTAAAACTGTTGCAGTTTTCGTGTCTAGGGGGATCTACCTTAGGCATTTGCCCAGGTCTGCTTTGAAGTTAATCCAGTTTGCTTTTCAAAATTCCGCCGTAGTCTGGGAAATGATCTTATTATTGGGATTTGAATACCCACTTCCAATATGATGGGTCGGTGTGGTCTCTTAGGGAAGTCATCAAGACACGTCTGGATATGGTAATACGTTGGCCATTTTGGTTCAGTTAACAAGTGCTTCACCATTAGGGTCGTTGTGTCGGTATTTCCAGTTAGTGTGATGACTGTTAAAATCTCCAGAGGAAATGATAGGGTGGGGGTGTGTTTGGAGAGTATAAGGGGGCCAAGTGATAGCTGGTGGCTTATAAATGTTTACTACATTCATTTCTCCAATTTTGACCGCAGTTGTATAAACCTCATCCTGAGCGGTAGAGGAAATCAATGTTACATTTTCTTCACTTTGTGCGTAAGTTATTAAGCCATATATGTGGTTGTAGGTAATACCGATGATATCGTATCCAGGTATTTTAGCTCTTGATGGTGCCTGATTTTCATCCGCTAGATAGGTTTCCTAGACAGTCACACAGTCACCAAGTCAATGTTATTTTCTCTTAATATTCTCGATAAGTATTGACATTTAGATCGGCTAATGCCTTCAATATTTATTTGGCAAATCTGGGTTATCTCCGAGATTTCTTGGCAAATAGTCCTTAAAAGGACTAGTGGTTTGGTCCGTTTCCATATGTACTCAATAGTCAGGAGATCCGAGGATAGTCTGACTGCCAATTTCTCTAGTTCATTTAGCGTTATCCAGGGTGCACGTCTAGCCTTCTGCTACGGATGCGCATATATATATATATATATATATATATATATATATATATATATATATATATATATATATATATATACATATACCCTGCATGTTGCATTTGAGGTTTTCGCGGATGGAAATATGTGTTGATTTGTTTTCACGGGATTCCGTGTTGATGTTGAAGGTTGGTTCTGGATTGCATTTTGAGGGTGAATATGATCGGTGGCATTGTTGGGGCGAGTAGCAAGAAATCATCTCTCGTGTTCCGGCAGCCAGAACAGTCCTCCTGTGCATTCAAATTCAAATAGTTTATTTCATGAAATAAGCAAAAAATTGAGCAGCTTTTAAAATTTCGAATAAAATATAATTGTAGGTCATTGATGTTCACTAAATGAAATGTGTCACTTACTTCTTCATACTTGGTAGATATTTATTCGTTCATAAAATTCCTATACGAAGTACTATACGGATTCGATGAAGTTCCTTCTTAAGGTGTTTGGTCGTTGAGAGTAATTTAATATATCGAGGTAAAGTATTGTACAGCTCCATGATACTGTAGCTTGGTAACTTTTCCGTCATAGTTAACCTGTGTTTTGGTTTCCTTAAATTAATGTTATAACTTTGAGTTTCCTTGGGATTTTAAAAATTAAATTCTTCGAAAAGATATTTATTTTTTGCTAAAAATAATTTCGATTTGTAGACGTAAGTGCCCGTCGCAGATAGCATCCTGTCTGTTCTAAACTTTCCTCTGCAGGATTGTCGATAGTTTAGATTAAATGTAGTTCTTACGGCATCTTTCTGCCTCTTGAACACATCAATTGCTTGTGCCCCCTCTCCCAGAACATTATGCCGATCCTAAGGTGGCTATAGAAGTTCGCGTAAAACACTGTTTTCAATGTCTCAATATTCAGGAACTGCTTTAATATTCTCAAGGCATACACCCCTTTATTTAGTTTTTTATCAAGTTGTGCTACATGCATTGCCCATCCTAGCATGTCGTCGAAATGGATACCAAGCAGTTTTACTCTCTTCTGAAGCTCAAAATTAATATTTAGAATTGAATCATCGATGATGTATTCATCGATGTTCTTTTATCCCGATTGGTTTTAAATAGTATGATCATTATCTTTTCACTATTTAGAATAAATCTGTTCTCGTCACACCAGCTTTTCATTGTCTCTATTGAAGTGTGGACGTTTGTCACTACTATATCTTCTGACCTATTTCCAATAATAATACTTGTGTCATGTGCATAGTTCAATGTTATATTTGGTGTGTATTGTAGATTTAATTCAGGAAGGTCGTTAATGTACAGTAAGAAAAGCAAGGGGCCTTAGGTGCTACCCTGTGGTATTACCATTTTTATAATCCTTGGGTCGATCTCTCCTTTCCATGTGATGTCTCTATTTCTGTTATTTGGATTATATTTTGAAGGTAGTGTATAATTAGATCTGGAGCAACACCCCTAATTCCGTAATTGTATGCTTTTTTTATAAGAATAGTACGTATAGTAGTAATAGTAGTATAATATCCACTGTGTCATATGCCTTTGCGAGATCCAGGAGTATTTCGCATGGGATACGTTACTCCTCTAGATGTTGAATGATTACTTTTAGAAACTGGAAACAGGCTGTCTCTATACTTCGTCCTTTGATAAACCGGTATTGTCGCTGATTAAACAGTCGATGTTCGCTTATGAAGGATAGCAGAAGGATACTACATTTAGTTTCTCCATTACTTTAGAAAAAGACGATACTAGGTTTATTGGTCTATAGTTATTTATATCGTTCTTGCTCCCCTTTTTAAATATGGGTGTCGTTTTTTAAACCTCCAGCACTTTTGGGTACACTCCTTCCTTAAAGGCATGATAAATGATTTCTTCCAATGGTATTGCTAGTTCTTCCGCTGCATATTTTACCGTTGAGATACGGATTTGGGGATAGGGATAGGGATTTTGGGACGAGGTCAAGGTCAATTTTACTACGATAAAATTTATCAATGAAATTTCATCATCTTCATTCATGCACTGTTTCCATTTCCTCCCTAACATTCTCTCTATTACGGTCCACTCTCCTTTTTTGAACTCTTCTAACCAATGCAGTCTACCCCAGATACATCACATCTCTTATACTTGTCATCCATCCAATACTTTCGCCCGCTTTATTCACAGCCGCATCTAAACCTGGCAATTAATGACTGGGCATCCAGGCCCATTGTTGATTTTAAGTATTTAGGCAGTTCTTCAAATTTTTGGATTTCCACATAGTCCTCTCCATTACTTCATTAATCTACTCTCCATTACTTTACATTGATGCTCTTGCAGTTCAAATTCCTTCAACCTTACCACTAGCTATTTGCCAACTCTCACGCCTTTCCTCCTAAGCATCGCTATTTCCATGATAGATATACCACTTCTTTCATACAGTTTCCTTCTATTTTTTCCCCAATTAATCTCTCTCCAACCATTCATTCCTTCCAAACTTGCTACCCTGAATACTTCTTTTACAATTCTTTCCTCTGTCATTCCATTCTTCACCTAACATTCATACCTTGCTACTCGGCTTGCTTCGATCCTTGTAGATTGTAGATATGGTGGTGACGACTTGTACTGCGACCTTTATAGATCTATTGTACCCTTCTTCAAACCTTAGTTTAAATGCAGTTAACTCCTGCAGTACTTTGTTGGAAGGAGTTGATCTGTCTAATTTCAGGACCTTTTTAAAGAATTGTAGCTATACTTTTTCCACCCCTTCTTCTTCCTCCAGTCCCCATACTTCTGCTCCATACATCAATATACTCCGCCAATACGCCTTCCATATCATCTCCTTCGCCTGGTAATTTGTGCTAAACTCTTTTCCCCTTACTTTGCAGAACCTTTCACGCGTTTTAGCCATGTACTCTATATGCTCTTTATTACCACACCCACTCCCAAATACAAACCCTAAATAGTTAATAATGTCCAACCTGTTCTATCTCCATTCACTTCCATTCGAACCTCTTCTTCTTACTCATCCCACCTTTCTTAAACCTCATCCATTTTCTTTTATCTGCATTTACAGGCAGTTTATCATTTCTTTCAATTCCTGCACCGATTTTGCCAGTATTATCGCAGCATCTGCGCACTTTCTTCTCCCGCACTTTCTTCCGACTTTCCGACACCGCACTTTCTTCCTCCCAACCACCAGTCCTCCTGCTTATCCAGCAGCCACGACCTTCTCCAAATCTGCCACATACATATTGAAGAGTGCTGGTCTAAGCGGGCAGCCTTGTTCCAGACCTATATTTACTTCGAAAGCGCTCGACTTACTCTCTCTCACTTTGACCTTACACCACGTTTCTTTATACAGTCGCTCAATACAATCTCTCAATTTTCCAAATATCCCTTTTTTTCCAAACATTCCCACAACATTTTCCTATTTACAGTGTCATATGCAGCCTTTAAGTCCTGGAACAGAGCAAAGACCTTACCAAAGTCCAAAGAGCTTACCCTTGGGACTTGCTAATTCCTGGTCGATTATATACCTCAGCATTATTAAATGCTCAGTAGTACCCCCTTTCTTTTCTAAAACCTGCTTGCGTTTCTGATGGCAACATTTTCCCCTCAACTTTCTCCACCAAACATCTTTCTAATAATTTCTTATATTTCGTATAACATTTTATATGATGAATCCCTGAGCATTATACCCCCGTAGTTTCGTTTCTCTCAACACTTTACTAGATAGGTATCATTTCCCCAACGTCCAGATTCTTGGCATTCCAACTTCTTTCCGCCATATTCTATTAAATTAGTCTGTCACTCTCTCCAAACATTGCTCATTTGTCATCCATGCCTAATTCGGAACCCCGTCTTGACTTGCCGCCTTTCTTTTCTTTAAGGATTTTAAAAGATTCACCACCTTCTCCACTGAAAATTCCTCTTCTTCCACTATCCTATTACCAAGTTCTTGGATCATTCCATCTTTCTTTTATGTCTGCAAAACTTTCTCAAGCTGCAATTTTTGTTTCTTAATTTCTTCTTCGACTGCCTTTCCTTCTCTCCATATGTTTATCAGCTCTCTCAGCTTTTTCTTTTCTTTCCTGCATTCTTCATAAAACCATGTGTATTTGGTTCCAGTTATCTTGATAGTTTTAGCCACCATTGAGGCTCTCATACACTGCGTTATTTCTTTCTATAGCTAATAACTTTTGCTAGCGTCGTATTCTAAAAATCCTTAGATCATATAGTCTCCATCCCAAACTGATAAGACTCATTCAGCTTACTTTAAGTTCAGAGGAGAATTGTTAAAAGCTTTTACAATAAAAACAGGACTAGGACATGGATTGTCCCCATTGTCTTTCAATGTGCCCCTCGATTACATTATGGCAATCTGGCAAAAAGAAAATTCATGTAAAATCAAAATTCCAGCAAAACCATCAATAAGAGCAAACTGTGTTGGGTTTTCTGACGATTTGGCTCTCTTACCTCCCCCAATAGGGTTACAAATATCCCATGTCCTTCATGTCCATGAAACCTCTTAGCATAGATAAAATCTTCATAAATGATCTTCGTCAATGGTATTAACATTTAACATATTGCACAACTTGGGTGAGAAAGCAACATGGATAAATAGAACCAACCAAATGAAAAGAACACTCACAATTTATAACCTGGTCAACATATAGAAATATAACATAGAAAATTCATAACAAGAAATGCCTGTCAAGACACTAAGATCCAACATTACAAAACTGTAACTCTCCCGGAAGCTACTTATGCTTGTGAAATTCTGTTCCAAATTAAAAATGAAAGAAGAACCAATCAAGTCCTCAAGAAAGAATTGTCAGAACACGCATCAATAAAAATACCAGGTTGATTGGGTCTGGAGAATCCTACCTAATGAAACTGTCTATCATGAGATTGACCCAATCACCAGCACAATGAAGAAGAAAATAATCTCATATTTCTTTCATGTCTTACGACTGCCCGGCAACAGGATTTTAAAACAACTAGTGATGAGAAGTCTCGGAAAGAAGGCAGTGGGTCAAAGAAATTTAGCAAGATCTTGAAGCAGTCGGACTCAAAATTACTGATGCAGAGAACAAAAATAAATTTAACACTCTCCTTAAGAATCAGAAATTTTCAGCAGAAATGACACACAGAAGACCGGTAGAGATTTCAGACGAGTTAAGAAAATTGCATTCGGAACGAATGAAAAAGTAGTGGGCGTAAGAAGCAAGTAGTCCAATCTTCAAAGAGAAAGTGAACATGGAATGACTCAAGTGGTCCAATGTGACCAATCAAGTGTCAAAAGTTTAAAGTATAAATATCTTCAAAAACTTTTGAATATATACAATGCATACAATGATAATCATATTATGATTATCATACAATGATAATGATCATTTTTTTATGCGCGACTCATTATTTAATTTAGAAAAAAATTCAAATTATACATTTTTTTATATTATCATTCCTTATCGGTCGTGTATCGTGTAACGTGACATTCGGTTGAAGCATAATTATCTATTAAGTATTAGGTCAATGCATAATTATCCGCCTTTTTTTAAATTGTATTGTTGAAAAACTTCTATTATTTTATCGTATATTATATTGTTACATATCAAAAACGAAAACTAACATATTTTGTACAATTACCATTCGAGGGCGAAATTCGAGGAGGGCCATCACCGGCAATTGCTGTTCTCCATTTACTTGGAAGACGTTCGAATCAGGGGGCGAAGAAGCGTTGTTTTGCTAGCTACTTCTCTAAGGCATGTATGCTAGAAAAAAGGGACTATTATTATATATTCCTTAAATTTCAAAAGCAAATAATATCATAATCCACCAAGTGACAAGAATCAAAAACTGTTGTTAGTAGAAGTAGACCTACGTAAACGGTATTGCATTTCGAACAATGAATCTCATATACGCCGGATTTTTTGAGAGGGTCGAAGGTTCTTTTGGTTGAAGGTCAGCTCGTCGGGTTTCCATACCAGTACCAGTACTCTTTCTGTTCTTTCTTCGGATTTGTAAAGTTCTGTGTCTTCTGTTGCTTTTTCTTTCATCGAGTGCTTCCAGTAGCCGCGAAGGGTTCGATTTCCAATGTTTGAGTTCGAAGCAAGCCTTCTTGTGAATGTTTCGTAAGCCTTCGCTAATGCATATTGCGTCTCCTAAACTATTAAAGGAGTACCCATCCAAATAGTGCTTCTGTTCGATTGCGGCTGCCGATTTTGGGTGGGTGTCTTCATGCTTGGGTGTCTTGGCGTTCAAGTCCTTGCTGTAAATGATGGAGAACTTGACGCTCTGAAGATGAATGAAGTCATCCTGTATTCTTCTGGAGGTTGATCATCTCGACAATCCTTGCGCCAGAGGTAACGGACCGCGTCTCTGCCTTCTGTCTTGAGCTGGACTTGCATGAACATTTCCTTCATGTCAGCTGTAACCGCGATCATATGTTGTCTGAATCGCATGACGACACTAGGTAGGTACTGAAGCAGGTCTGTTCCTTTGAGTAGCATGTCACTCGGTGGGATGTTGCCCCCCCCCCCTGTCTTGGATGTCGCGTCGTGTACGACTCTTGGCTTCTCGGGCTTTGTCGGGTTGATCACACCAAAAGGAGGTACAAATACAAAGCATACAAAGCAGGTACTAGGTTCTGTTCTGTGTGTTTCTCTTCAAACGCAGCGCAGGCTCAGTATACCCCTTTGTTATTAGGACTTCTATCTGTTCGTTGTACTTTCCTTTCAAGCACAGGTCGCTATCGATCTTCGTATCGATGCACCTACGGTGCTATGAAACTATGGTGTTTTTATGTATTAGAGTAAGGTTTACATTTTTTTGTTTTGTTTTTTGTTTGTTTCTACTTCGATGGTGAATTTAATTTTTCGTTGTTTATTAGGTTTCTAAATTGGTCTAATTGACGTAATCTTCTTATTCTGGTACCATGACCGTTCAACGATCGTTGGTTATCATGTTGGCTACCATGTTGACGATGATTGTTTTGTTGACAGCGGCCCGGAAAAGCTGAACCGTAGACTTCCCATACCACTGCCTCAAATTATTTAACCACGATGTTCTCCTTCTTCCTGGGCCCTGCTTGCCTGGTATTTTTCCCTCTATAATAAAGTGTAGCATTTCATATTTTCCAGGTGCCTTATAAAATGACCAAAATATTCTAATTTTCGCCGTTTGATAGTTTTGACTATTTCCAGATCTTTTTCCGTGCGATTGAGAACTCTATTGTTGTTGACTTTGTCCACCCAACAGATCTTTAGTAATCGTCGGTACGCCCACATTTCGAATGATTCGAGGCGTATAAGCATTACTTCCGTGAGTGTCCATGCCTCCATGCCATACAAGAGGACTGGAAACACATAGCAGCGTGCCACTTTCATTCTTAATTTTAAAGCTTGATCGTGACGGGTTAGCACTTTTTTAATTTTAGAAAGGCGGCTCTTTATTTTAGAAAGGTGGCTTTTTCTATTCTGGTTTTGATCTCGATGCTCGGGCCCCATTGATCGTTGATTTGCTACCCAGATAAACCAATTTATGCACCCTTTCCAGATGTGCGCCCTCGAGCATTACTTCTAAAGTCCCGTGCTTTACTGGTGACGTAATGTACCACTAAAATTACGTCATCTACATATCATGACCAAAATGCAATATATGTTTTTGTTAGTTTGAAATATTTTTCTTCGATGAATAGATCGGCTAAAACTGGACTTAAAGGAGATCCCCTAGGTCTACAATAGGTCTATTGTATGCTGGTGGTAAGTATTATTAAATTTGAAGTAATTTTGACTTATACACGTTTCAAGAGCTTCATATAGTTCTGATTTTTTTAAAAATCAATGGTGGCAATTTGCTTTATCAATTGAATTTCTTATAGAGAATGGTTTCCCAACAAAACTGATACAAAATTTATCAATAACAAACGTACTCAAATAACAATACCTCAAATATATCCGAAAACCCCACATTCAGAGAAAACTTAAATCTCCCTAACATTTTTTGCCAAAACAATCGAACAAATCGCAAATGTCCTTCGAAAGTAAAACCTTCAAGTAGCATTTAAACTCTCCTAAAGTTGTCTCATATATTGTTTAATGCTAAAGACAAAATCTACCCACTCAAATTATTATTATTCTCGTGTCAGAAAAACATCAAATAAAACACAGATACAAATACTACGACTACAAACATTACGTTATATTTGACCAAAACTTGACCACTTCTATTGCATTCTGTGATGCTTCACAAAGTTCAACTTCTGTGCAGGAGGTCGGACACAGTCTATACTGAAGCATATGCTTCAAAGTCAGGTTTGTCATCACATAGCAAGATTGGTCTTAGATCTGCGCACTCCTGATCTTAATCTATTCAAGGATTTCCATCCTTGATCATGAACAGGAGGAAAAGTTTCGGCTATCCTTTTCCAGCCCAGGGGAGGAGATTTCTTAGCTTTCCATAATTCTATCCTGGTTTTTTCGCATGTAGTCTTCAATTCTTTGGATGATGTGCTTAAGAAACTCCTAGACTTCAGCCTCTGAGCGTGTAGTTCATGCCCATGTAGAGGATGGGTTGCTTCCTACTCAGCTTTCTTCCTTTCCTTGTTTGCAGCTATTTCTCGTCGAATAGTGGTATTATGTATATTTATTACCCTTACGGGTTTATAAATTGGTTCCAAAATTTACATATATAACTAAAACTAACATCGAACATAATATAAATAAGAATAATCATAAAAAAGAGAAAACAAAAATTTAAAAAAAAGAAAAATATGCTGCTCAAACTAAAAAAAAAAAAGAAAGTCACTAAATTCCTATCCCTAAACCGATTACCAGCTTCCCTCCCCACATATTGCTCTTCTTCTCTCCTCAACTTTCTTCATCCAATCTATCACTCTTCCATCCTCCTTTAAAATCTCTTCTCTACACTCGTCTCTTTCTCTCATTTCTGAACATTCGTTCAGCAAGTGCTCGATTGTTTCCTTGTTTTCTCCACACATCCTTCATACTCTATTCCTATCCTCCATCCAAAATTTGTTCTCTCTCTCTTCATTTCCACATCTGAATCTTGCCATTGTCACTCTCTCATTTCTACTTTCTCTTCCTAGGTACTTTAGCAGTTCTTCCGTTATTATTTTTTCATATTTCCCATTGTACCTAGACTCCCTAATTCTTGCTCTCCTTTCTTGCCTTTGCACATCTCTATCTCTCTGGACTAATTCCTCTGTCATTACTCTACCTCTCTCTCTCATTCTTTCTATCTACGCTCCTGCATACCCGTTTCTTTCTAGATATGCCTCCCTCTCTTTCCACACCCCCTTTCCTATTTCTTCCCTTTTTTCTTTGAGGCACTCTTGCAGAATTCTGCACTCTCCTCTCTCTATCACCCTCTCCTCAAAACTTATTGCTCTCTTTCCTGCTTCTATTCTTATTCCATCTCTCTTTGTTTCCTCCATCACTATATATCCCGGAGTCTCTCTACCTAGTCCTAGCACCCATTTCAAATATTTTTCTTGCACCCTTTCCAGCCCTTCTTGCTCTCTCCATTCCCAAATTTCCGCTCCATACATCATCACACTTTTCACCAGGCTATCAAACATCATCACTCTCCTTCTATAGTCGTGTCCAAATTTTATCTCTCCTATTCCCCATACCGCTGCTAGTATTTTATTAGCTTTCTTTACTAACTCTCTCACGTGTGCTGTTTCAGTATTTCTCTCATTAAACACGTACCCTAGGTATTTAAATTCTTTTACTTCTTCAATTTTCTCCTTCTCCAATCTCCACTCAATTACTCTTCTCCTGCCACCCCCTTTTCTAAACACCATCATCTTGGACTTCTCCCCAATTACTGTCAGATTTTTCCTCCTCATATATTTCTCCATGTTTCTTATCATTTCTTTCATCCCTTTCTCGTCTCTCGCTAGCACCACCAAATCATCCGCGTAGGCTAGGGACCACACTTTTTCTTTGCCCACCACAACCCCACCCGTCTGCGCCTTGCTGAACATCTCCTCTATATCTCCAATAAATGCTGCAAACATGCTGGGGCTTAGTGGGCAGCCTTGTCTCACTCCCTTATGCGTATTAAAACCTTCGCTCACCTTTTCACCAACTCTCACTCTACTTATTGTTTCTTCATAAACCTCTTCTAATTTTGATATCAGATGCTCCTTTATCCTTTTCTTTCTCAGGCATTCCCACAGTGCCTCTCTTGTCACATTATCAAAGGCCGCCTTCAGGTCCACAAATAATGCATACATCTTGCCACCCCTCTTTTTTATCTCATTCCCTACTATGTGATTCAAGATGTATACATTATCCATGGTCCCTCTCCCTTTCCTAAATCCCGCCTGTCCGACTGGTATCACACCCCGCTCCTTCAATTCCTTCGTCAATCTCTCTTCCACTATCATTGTATATATCTTATATGCCGTATTGAGCATGGTGATCCCCCCGTAATTGCTTGCTGTTTCCTTTTCTCCTTTCTTATATATGGGGCATATTATCCTCTCTTTCCACTCCTGTGGGAAGCCTTCTCCCTTCCACACTCCATTCATTATCTCCAACAGCCTGTCAGCTTCCCTTTCAGTTCCATATATCCACGATTCATTCTGTATACCGTCCCTCCTCGGTGCCTTTTTCTTTCTCAGTTGTTGTTCTAATTCTTCTCTTGTTATCTCTTCTATTTCTCCCACCCTGTGTTGACTCTTTTTCTTTTCTTGTGTGATTTCATCACCACCCAGCAGCTCACTGAAGTACTTTCTCCATTCCTCCATAGTAATTCTATTACTCACTCTTTCTACTTTTTTCTTTCTTTCCCTATTTATGTATTTCCATACCTCTTCTTCCGTCTTTATGCCTTTCATCTTTAGTTCTTCTTCCATCCATTTATTTTGCTTCTTCTCTTTGCATACTAATTTGTACCTCTTGCATGCTCTCTTGTACTCTTCATTACTTGCTTTTCCTCTTTTCCAATTTCTTAATTTCTTTCTTACTGCTTGCTTCCCTTCCCTGCATTCTTTATCCCACCACTCGTTTTTCCAAGACCCCACCTTCACTCT
Source organism: Phosphuga atrata (assembly GCA_944588485.1). NCBI lineage: Eukaryota > Metazoa > Arthropoda > Insecta > Coleoptera > Silphidae > Phosphuga > Phosphuga atrata. Next base: position 1,605,046 of record OX155909.1, read on the forward strand.
TGTCTCTATCACTTTTTTTTCTGTTGCATTTTTTACGTGATCACCCAGTTCTTTCACTTTTTCGTTTATCCCTTTCTCTTCGTATCTTGCCTCCCTAAGTCTTGTTCTATAATTGTCTATTCCTTCTTCCGTCGAGATATTCTTCACAATTTTTCTTCTAACATCCTTCTCACTTCATCTATCTTTCTCTCTTCCTTTTGTCTTCACTTCCAATGGCATATGATCCGACTCGACTCTTTCTCCCACCTTGAATTCTTCTATTTCATGCCATGCTTCTTCATTCACCATAACATAGTCAATAACTGTCTCCCCTCTTGGTCCGATATATGTGTACTCTCCTTTCTCATCTCCTATGCTGTTTCCATTAAGTATGTCCCACCCTCTTTCTTCAACTAGACTAATCAGTAGTCTCCCTTCGGCGTTTGCTGTTGCGTCTTTTGTTGGTCTTCTTTCTATTGTTGTTTGTTCTTCTTCTAGCCGTATTCCTTTTTCCCCAATTCTTGCGTTAAAGTCCACCCCCAATCACCACAGTTCCCTCGTCTTGCTGTTTTACTCGCTCTTCTATCATTCTCTTCGTTTCTTTCATACTGCTGTATATTGTTATAATTCTCCATTTTCTCTGTCTACTTTTCACCGTTCTTTCCATAATCCCTCTTTCTTCTTTTGCTTCGGTTCTGTTTTCTTCTTCCAAACCCTTTTTCACTCCCATTATTATCCCCCTTTAGCTCTCCCTTTCCTGCTTACCCTCTCTGCAAATTGACACTTCCACTTAAACTCATTCGGCATTATTTTTTCCAATTTTTCCAACCCCTTCTCTTCCACCCACGTTTCTACCATTCCCACTACATCAAATTTTCCCAAATATTCCCAAAACTCATTGTCTTTGTTTTTCATCCCCGCTGGATTCCAGTATACTATTCTTAATTTCTCCGTTTCTTCCTTATTCCTCTCCGTGTTCGTTTTCCGTTTTCTGTCCTGTCGTCTTTTCCTTGTGCTCTTCAAGAATTTGTTGTGTTTAACTCCGCCTTTTCATCATCCCACTCAAAGCCTTTTCCGTCTATCCATATCTTTTTATAACCGACTTTCACCCACCGTCCTTTTTGTCGCTCTTCTTTGGCTAGCGCTCTTAATTCCTTCTGTATGTCTGTTTCCTTCTTTGTCAGATCGTCTTCTATGTATACTCTCTTTTCCCTTTTTTCTCTTAGTTTCCTCTTATTTTCCATAACTTTCCGCTTTTCACCCCAGGTCCCAAGTTCCGCCACCAACATTTTCCCTGCCCTTACTTTATACATCTCTTTCACCGTCACTTCTACCTCTAATTCTGCCTTTATCCATTCTTCCAGATTCTTCTCGTTCTCACATTCCCCTTCGTCCAGTCCCGTTACAACAATATTCTTTTTTCTCATTATTTTTTCCTTCTCTTCCATTTTCTCCTCCAGTCTTTTAATTTTTTCATTTAGTTTTTTGTCTTTTTCTCTTTCCCATTTTCCCATTTTTCTTCCTTTTCACGCATCATATTTTTCAAATGTTCCATTTCCCGGCTCATCTTCCGATTCTCTTCCTTTATCTCCCCTATATCTTCCATAATTTTTTTCAGCATCTTCATTTCCTCACCCATTTCCTTTTTAGCCGGTGATCTTTCCAGTTTCTTACTTTTTAGAAAGGGGTTCAACCTTTCTTCTGACTCTCTTCCCTTTTCTCTTTTCCTTTTATAATCTTCGTCTCGGTCGCTTTCACTGTCACTTTTTTTCATTTTTTCTTTTTCTTTCTTTTTTTAGGGTTCCGTACCGAAAACGGAACTCTTATAGGATCACTTTGTTGTCCGTCTGTCTGTCCGTCTGTCTGTCTGTCAAGACCATTTTTCTCAGGAACGCCTAGAGGTAACAAGTTGAAATTTTTATCAAATAGTTTGCTGTCTCTTTCAGCTGTAAAAAAATCAAACTTGTAAGTCAACGCGATCAAAAGATATGACCGTTTATGTCGCATATTTTGCGATTTCACAAGGGAATCAAAACCTATAGGGTACTTCCCGTTGACCTAGAATCATGAAATTTGGCAAGAAGCGGTGTCTTACAGCACATGTAAAGGGAAAAATCTGAAAACCGTAAATATCTAGTTTAATTACAAGAAAAATGCGAATTTACTATTAGAAACTTATGGAAATACACTAATGTTGTGTGGTGTTGTCAGGCTCCAGAAGCATATGGGTTGCATACAGTTAGGTCCTCCTCGGTTAGGTCCGAAGGTTAAAAAGTATGTGTTGGCACCAAGCTGTTTATACTGAATTTTCTTTGTTTATATTCGTTATGCATTTCAACACGTGCGCTCTATGTACATAATATATACATGGTATATATTATGTCTAAATTTTGTTTGTTTATAACCGACATGCGACATACTCAAGTGACGTAACATCCTGTATATATTATATTTCGTCTAATTTTTCTTTATAATCTACATAATATGTTGATAATCTACATAATAATACTATACTATAATCTACATAATCTACATAATATATTGTAGATAATATGATTTAAATATATTATACTTAAATTACGTACGCCCTATATTTTTTGATAGTCAATTGCCCAAAAGCAGTCAATTGAACAACTGAATGTTAAGAGTATCGAAATAGATCTAGAAATAGTTAATACATTAGTTTATATTAGATCTAGAAATAGTTAGATCTTAATATAAGTTAGTGAATAAGTGTAATACTAAAATAAAGTTTTCTTTTTATAAGTTTAAAAATATTCGCGTTATTTAAAAAAATACCCTGTATAGCTTTATACAGGGTATATAGGTATACAGGCAAAATTGAGCAGTAAAAACAAATAGTGAAGTTCCAGAACCCCTAAACACTCATAGTGAATGGGGGATGTATGGTAATAAAATATAGGGTAGAATTCCATCGTACGACAGCGACATCTTGAGGTTATGCTTGCAGCGGTACTAATATGGTCTTGATTTCAGGAGGGCCACTTGTCAAGTTAACTCTATGTGCTTGCTACGTCCTCCACAAAAAAAGATACCTTACTTACAAGTTTGTACGGAACCCTCGGTGCGCGAGTCACAACTCGCACTTGGCCAGTTATTTTCCTTATCGCGCGCCGTAAAAACGCGCGTCACAATAAAAAAACTAAATCCGTAAAACCCGCTTCACAAAACACGTCGGCTCCGCTCAGCCGCTCGAATTGTAATCCATTCATCTATTTCTCGTAGAATAGAGGGTGGTGCTATTCCTGCGAGATAGTAAAGGCACTCATTTGGTGTTGGTCTTAAGCATCCAGTTATAGTTCTACATGTTTCATTGAGAGCTACGTCCACCTGTTTAGCATGAGTTGAGTTATATCAAACCGGACAGGCGTACTCTGCAGTGGAATAGCACAATGCCGTTGCAGATGTTCGAATGGTGTCAGGTTGACCTCCCCCATTTTGAACCAGCCAGTTTTCTCAGAAGATTATTCCTGGTGGAAACTGGACTTGGTGTTCAGACAGTGTTTTTTGTAGGTAAGAGCTCTGTCCAATGTCACTCCTAGAAATTTTGGGGTGTAACAGTGTTCCAGCTCTACTCCTGACCATGCTACAGGAGAGTGGCAATGAACCTGGTTAGGCTGGAGTTCTTAGTCAAGCTTCCCGTTCGTCAATAGCTGTACTCCTTAGCAAGTAGGAGCTGATGTTTAACAGTGTCGTAGGCTGCCGATAGATCAACAAATGTCACTCCAGTTACCTTAGTTGCTTCGAAACCTTCATGGAAGAGAAACCTTCGAAACCTTCATAGCTTCATAGAAGATATGAACTGCGTGAAGTTCGGGCAACTTTCCAGTACAGCTTTTGCCGGGACGAAATCCAGCTTGTTCGGGTATTAGCACAGGATCAATTCCGGGTAGAAGGCGATTCAGAATCATTCTTTCTAGTAGTTCGTAGAGGTGACGCAGGAGTGTAACTGGTCTGAAGTTCTTCTGGTTGTTCCCTTTTTAGCCAGGTTTCAGCGGAGCTATCACACGGTTTGGGATTTGATAATTCTTCAAGCAGTTATTAAAGAGCTGGAGTATCCATTCCTTTGTTTTTAAGCCGAAATGCTTAATTTGTTCTGTCCGAATGTCATCCAAGCCGGCTAATTTTCCATTTTTAGTCTGTTTGATAGCCTTCCCCAGTTCTGCCATTCTGAGGTATTGTAAGATCGTTACTTTCCTCTTGAATTTCTCTTTGATGTCTGGGTACTTTGTGCTTGTGGATGGGCTTCCCGTTCGTCAATAGCTGATGTGCTATTTGATTGGTAGTGATGTTGTAATGTACAGAGGTCTTTGTCGGATCCTTGCTTAGACGTTTTAAAAGTATATATGCCTTATGGCTGTCTCTTCTCAGATCCAGGTCTTCTATAGTTCTAGCCCTTTTATTAGCCCATTGATGATGTTGATTTGCCCCCGATTTGTTTATCTAATGACGGAGATGAGTCTGTTTCCAGCTTCTACTATTGATTCACTCAAAGGATTTTCTTCAAATAACTTCCTGTATTCTGTGAGTAGGACAACTTTATCTGATGTGAGACCAGGGATAAATGAAGTCCGACAGCCGCGAGGTATAGACCATCTGGAGCACTTATTTACAGTTGTGGTGAAGATGTCATCGGATTCTGGTGTGGGTTCTATTGAAGACACTTCGATGTCCAACATATCTGCAAATTTCGACCAGTCAGCTTTCTTGAAGTTATACCTCCTATGGAATGGTACCTTCTGAGGTATAACGGCAGCAAATATTTGGCACATTATTGGCAGGTGCTGTGTATTAGGTATTGTAGAACAGACAGATTTTACACATAGTTCGCTGATTCTGTTACTGCTTAAAATGAGGTCAGGGTTGTAAACTCGTTTCTATCTGCCACTATTGAATGATGCAGGCTGTTTTGCATCGTGGATCAGTGTAAGGTGGTTTATTTCTGCCCATTCTTGCACAGCTCTTCCATTCTCATCTTCATGATCATATCCCCATATTCAGCTTTAGCTGTTGAAGTCGCCAATCACAATCTGTGTGCTTTTATTTTGAAAATTGGATGGCTCATTGATGATGAAATCAGCGCCAGGTGGTTTATAAAGAGATGAAAACGTACAGTTGGCTGTTTCTAGAGTGAGAACTTCAATGCTGTTTTCCTCCGTAAGTGCCCTGGAGAGGACTTGAACAGCTGGATGGACAAAGATGGCACTTCCATACTTATCATGAGGTATTTCTATTGCAAGGACCATTCCCTTTACTTTTGGTCTGTGCATTTTATAGCTTCTATGTGTCTCCTGTATGCATAGCACATGGCATCCATGCTGGATACAAAGGTTTGCAGTAGTTCTTCTTTGGCGGATGATATGCCCTCTATATTTGCAGAGATAATTGTTAACTGTGGCCCTAAAAAGGTTCTCGTGTGAAAGGATCAGCCGTCAGAGAATTTTTATTAATTCTCTGCCGTTGTCCAGGGGGGCGTACCCTGGACATTTTTTATTGCTTTTTTCATCATTTATCATCACAATCGCAATCTTCGCGGAGGCTTCTTTCATGTACCCTAACCGCTCAAATAATCCGGCATATATAAAATTCATTGTTCAGGGTGTAATCTGACCTACGTACACGCTCGTAGCTCAGACAGGATGAAGTTTTGCAACTCGGTTTTCATAACTTTCTTGCGCTTTTCGTCTTAAAAAATACACCAGTTTTTTTCAAATCATTCTCGAAAGTAACCATAAATTCCCCTAAATGTACAATCTCAAAATCTTGCACAATTGCAACAAAGGCCCAAGACTTAATCTTCTGGTGTCATTAGAAATTTTCAAACGCAGCCGTAATCCATCCAGTAATCGAGCAAACCGACTTAATATTTGCATAAAATTTTAATCTTGCATAATGGTATCCAGGTAATTCCCTAATAGACCTTTTGATAGTAGAATTTTTTTCGTGAGCAATGTGTCAATTTCCATCATATTATATCATATTATTATTGTTATATCAAAAAGTGCCCGAACGTTTTGACGTATAACTAAATATGTTCCCGAAACTTTCATATTTCCGCCTTTCAAACTTGGCGGATGCGCATGCGTTTTTACTAACTGTAATTAATTACAGATTTAATTACAGACATTACTAATTTTTACTAACTGTAAAAAGGTCTATTGCAGGAAGGTACCTTACCCGTCAAAAATAGATAGTAGTATAAATACAATCAATCATCAATTTCTAATCCACTTGAAAATGACTTTCACCCGTCGGTACTCGATTCCTGTTAAATGTTAAAACTTATGTAACTGTGAAGAAAAAGTTATATTTTAACATATTAAGTGTCGTTAAATTACCTTTACATCTTAGGGTAACAAAGGTTTTTACTGATTAAAAAAAAAGTGTCGTTAAAACTTAGTGAATTTCTCAAAGTGTAAAGTTAAATAATTTTTGGTCAATAAATTTCAGTCGAAATTTAAATTGTTTTTGCATATTATACATAATCTTAGTTATTCATTTCTAATCTACAAACAAATTTATCTATCCAGTTTTATTGATCTAGTCTTATCTATATTGTTTATTTGGATGTTATTTAACTTGTTTACATTAATTTATTTATAATAATGGGATTGATGTTGCAAAAACTTTTTTAATACGCATATATTAATATTGATATGATTGTGCAAGACGCATACTGCGCTTAAAGTTAGGCGTCCACATTTTCGCATCGTACGTTTCGGACGCATCGCATCAAACGGATTATTTTTTTACAATGCGTCCACAGTATCAGTAGCGAATGAAGTCATCGGCACGCATCGTAAATGTTGCCCCTCGGAGCATCGGCATCGGCATTGCCGACGTGTTGATTCGTGCGATCCGTACGATGCGGATCATAGGACGCACTTGTATTACTTTATATACAAAGAATACTACGATCAGTTTGATGCGATGCGTCAGATACGTACGATATGAAAATGTGGACGCCTACCTTAAACCCGCACGTTCGCATATATCTCTTGAAAATGGCAAATGCTGGTTCGCCAAAACGTCGAGAGTCCGGTTCTTTTCAGAACCAATCCTCAACATCAACGCGGAATCCCCGAGAAAACATATCAACACACGTTTCCATCCGCGAGAACCTCACATACAACATTTTTGTATGATTAGTGTAACTTTTTTTATTAAGCAATCAAAGTCCTCAGCAGTCATGCCAGCAAAATTGTAACAATTTTCATCTTCTGTACGAAGTTCGTACAACAAATTTTGGGTACTTTCACACATCACATTGTTTTCACATTGTTTTGTCCAGACAGATCCTTTCTTTCTTATTCCTTCCCTTTTTTATGGATACTAATAATTGCAACGGCAGCGGCAACCTTTCTTTTCATTTTATTATTCGTTTCAGAAAATTAACAAAAACAAAACCACCAAACTGAATTCTGAATGTATACACACACCATGAAAATTCAACAAGCAGCTATCGTATATCAAAATATAGTCTACTTTTGCTCCCCATCTGACCACATTTATAGTAATATTTCTGTATAGTTCAACTTTATGATGGCGCAGCCGCGCTAGTGTCCAAAGATATTTCTACAACTGCTCCTACCCACCAGCCGGAGGGCATCTGTAGGTTCTACAATCGTTTTCTAGAATCTGTAGGTTCTAAAATGATCTTCAACTCCGAAAGTAGCGAAGAACGCATTCCCCCCAGTACACCGATAATTAGTACAACCAGCTTGACATCATAGCCAGGGTAAAGCGTGCGAAGCTCGTAAAAGAGGTCTTGATATTTGGTCCGTTTTCCCACCTCTTTCAGGACTATGTTCTGTTCCGCTGGAGTGGAAAACTCGATGACAAACATAGTCCTGGTCCGTTTATCGAGGACGACGATGTCAGGCTTGTTGGCGCGAATAAGTCTCACTGTCGGGAACGGATAGTTCCAAAAATTTCCCGACAATCGTTCCCGACAACGGACTCAATATCTCTCGGCAAGTAAGGCGGCACATGTTTCTAGTCTATCTCATACGAGTTCCTAAGATGGTAATAGAGCACTCACAGTGCCGCCTTATGTCGATGAATGTACGCCGAGACAACTTTTGTGCCGACAAGTACATTAGCGTCTTCTGCGCCTTGCGGCAGGCCCTGCAGGTTGTATCAGGGACCTGTACACCCATCAATTGGGTGTTGACACAAGTGTTGATGCCGATAATCTTGACAGCCGCAATGAATTCTTCGGTCACCGCTGTGACCCCGGCTGACCTCGGATAACCGAAAGTCAGTCTAGTCGACAGACCTCTTGCGTCGACGTGTCTATAAAAGACACCGTGCATCGGTCTGTCAACATGCCGCCCAAACAACATGCCCTGTTCGGCGGTTCTAATTTGGGCTCTTAGGCGATTCGTCTGCAACTCGGGGTTGCGACCTCGTCCACCTCCTCGTCTAATTTAGAATTGGAGACCAAGTCCTTCAGCGGCCCTGCTTGTCGTCTTGAAAATAAACGCCCCCGCTCCCACATGTTTGTGATCCCTCACTAGCTCCTTAAGATCTTAAACGCTAAACCCAAAATCACTCTGCCATGCATACACTCCAGGCTCAGGCGTCCTCTAGCCGCTCTATGATGTGAGAGGTACATCCGGGGAACAGACGATCTCGGATGCACTCCTGGGTGCATGTGCACCGTTTTACTGTTGTCCCTGTCGAGTAGACGCAACTCATCGCCTGTCCACTTCACTACTCCCAAGGAGTAGAGCAGGACTGGAACGGCAAGCATATTAGTGACAGTCACCTTATTCTGTCCGGATAATTCGGAAGACAAAATTTTCCGGACAAGTGTCTGTATTTGCCCCGGAGAGTTTCTTTGACCCGGCGGGCATCATGACCATAGTGCTGCTCAATCCCCAGGTATCTATAAGTCTCTCCAGTATCTAGATGTTTCAAGATGCCTCCATCGGTGAGCTGCATATCGTCAGAAAACTCCGGAAATCGTCCTCTCCTAAGGTGCAGCACTGCGCACTTGTCCAACCCCAGCTCCATGCCAACGTCCCGTGCGTACTCCTGGACCACTGCGAGAGATTGGCAGATGTCTCTCTCTCCGGAGGCGTAGAGCTTGAGATCATCCATGTAGAACAGGTGGGTGATCTCATGCCTCCGGTGGCTCGATGGTTCACATGCATACTCACGGGTATATCTCAGGGCAATGGAAAGCGGCGGCAGTGAGATTGCAGAACAAAAGGGGGCTCAATGAATCTCCTTGAAACACACACCGGATGTTATGGTAAAACGTGTCTTCCAGAGTGGCAACGCGTATTCAAGTAAGCAAGGATGTTCAAGTGTGGGTGTTCAAGTAAGCAATGCATCTTACTAGGTGGGCTGATACCGCAAGGCATCTGAACAAGTGTTAAAAAAGCTCATGGGATTTTGAGGCAAAATCCATGCGATAATCAATCCAGGCCATGGAGGGTAAATTAACGGCGACCTTATCGGTTAACTCTTAACGTTTCTCTAACAGAATCGGCCCGAATTTCTGTTAACCCAGTACTGATCCTCGTCCACCTCCTCGTCTAATTTCGAATTGGAGACCAAGTCCTTCAGCGGCCCTGCTTGTCGTCTTGAAAATAAACGCCCCCGCTCCCACATGTTGGTATATATAGTTCTGTTGCCACAAAGCCTTAAAAACTCTCACTTTACTTACTATCCACGCAGGAAGTTTACTATTTTTAGATCGACACAAATCTCCATTTGACATGATATTATTTTTAAGGGTTATCGGGTTTTTAACGTATTTTAACGGAGTACCAAATAACTCAAACCGGCTAATTTGGTTCTAAGTTAATGTACAAAATTTCAAATTTAACCTCTAAGGCCGGGGGCATAGGTACGGTTTCCAGATTCCGATTCCTGATCAGGATTCCTGATTCGGGGACCGGAATGCTTGTCTTACATATAAACGAAACGAAAAAACTTACCGAAACGAACGCCAGGTTTCGTTTCGGAAATAAACCGTGCGTTCGGGTCATTCAGAACGGAAAAAACCGAATGATGTCATCCCGAACGCAGCGCTCGTATACATTTTTGATAATCCGCCGCACACGAAGGGAAATTTACGTTCGGAACTTTTCTTCCGTATCAAACAACCTCATGCAAGTATTTTGTTTTAAATTTTCTCTTTTATGCCATTGTGAAGTTCATCAAAGGATTTCATTGACATCCTATAAAATTTGAAGAACTATTCTGGGTGTGCTCGCAATTTTGCTCTTGTCAGATAGAATTGAGTCCCTTTTATTCTGTTGTTGTTTAGTGGGTGTACCCAATATCGACGTTTCCTTTTTTTCTTACTTAGCGCCAGCAAAAGTGCAATAGAAATTAATTCGTCGTCGTCCACCTTAAACGTGCTTCACGAAACTCTCTCGTCTCTCCACCTACTGGCAGTGTAAATTCCTAATACAAAAACTCGAACCATCTGCGCTAGTCTCACGGAATTCCGAATCAGGAATCCGGATCAGGAAACCGAATCCGGAAACCGTGCGTATGCGGCCAGCCAAAAGATATCATTACATTCGGCTTTTATTAGAACTAAAATTAATAATTACGTAACCTATATCTCAAAACTTTGAGCGGCTACGAAAAAATAGGTATTTTAGAGACAAAATCAAAGACAATATTTCTTTTTGTTGGGTTATATAATCGTGTTGTTTTTCCGCGTGTGGTGATTATAACAGATATAATTAAATCATAAAAACAAATTAATAGGGTAAATAGATTTTATCATTATAAATAAAGTCAATGAATAATTTTATGGTTACGTTGCGTTAACCACTTTTCTATTCCCGATAATGAAACAAAAGTGTTTAGTGGATTCAACCGGCTTTTATTGTGTTTCAGTTCATTGAAGGATCTTATTATCAATCATTTTTAACGCCGGGATTTACATCGTTTTCATATTGTAAATCTTATAAATTATATAATGTATGCCAAAATATGATGAAATTATTTTCATGTTTGTGAGGATGCTTTCAATTGTGTTTACATATCGTGTAAGTAAACGCAGTTGAGCAAATCAGGCGTCGTACCAGTAACGTATAGAGAGTCGAGTATCCCCACATAATCAGAATGTTATTGCGTTTTCCCGAGTATAAAACGTTAAGCCAACCTACATGGATAAACGTAGATTATACAGATATAAAGAATGCATATTTAAATCTGATATAATGCAAAAATGTGTATTATATAAAAATGGCAATTTTACAAAAATTGAGAATTGATCTTCTTCGGCCTTTCAAAGTCCACTGCTGGACATAGGCCTCCCCTAATTTATTCATTTTTTTTTCTGTCTTGGGCTTCTAGGTGCCATCTTTTGCCGATTAGTCTTTTTCCATCATCCAGCCATCTTTTCTGTGGTTTCCCTGTGCTTCTCTTAGGTCTGCGTGGTCTCCACTGTGTAACTATATTTGTCCAACCGTCTTGCCTTGCGAAGTGCCCTACCCAGCTCTACTTGAGGTTTGCTACTCGGTGCATTACATCTATTACGCCTGTTCTAGTACGTACCACTTCTTTTTGACTTTATTCCTCAACCATATTCCAAGCATTGCACGTTCCATGGCTCGTTGTGTTGTTCTTAATTTCTCGGCGCTCTTTTCTGCCAAGGTGGTAGTTTCTAGCCCGTAGGTCATTACAGGCAGTATACATGCACTGAACACCTCGTTTATTAAGCATATTGGGACATTCCTGTTTTTTTTTTTAATGTGTCCTAGTTTTCCGAAGGCAGCCCAACCTAATCTTACTCGCCTGAAAATCTCGGTGGTTTGATTTTCTTTGCCTACTTTAATTTGATGTCCTAAGTATATGTATTGGTCGACAGTTTCTATGATATTACCATCAATAGATATCTGTTGGTTAGTGTTGCTCATTATCTTTGTTTTTTTCAGGTTCATATTTAATCCGACTTTTTTTAAAGCTTGATTATGTTCTTGTAGCACGATATGTATTTCTTCAATGCTCTCAATATCATCTCAAAAACGTAGGTGTGTCAATTTTCTACCTTCTATGTTTATACCCCTTTCGTCCCAATTTAGTTCCTTGAAGATATTTTCAAGTGCCAGCGTGAATAGTTTAGGGGACATCGTGTCACCCTGCCGGAACCCTCTTTTAATCTTTATTTGGTTAGTCTTAATATCTCCATCTAACTTGACACGAAAGGTCGCATGTATGTTCTTCATTAGGTTTGTATATCTTGAATCAATTCTTGCATCGGACATTGCGTTCAGTAACACCCATAATTCTACCAAGTCGAAAACTTTCTCGTAGTCAATGAATGGCAGGTGGAGTGATACATTAAATTCTTAGCTTTTCTCTATTAACGTTCAGATTGTCTGCAAGTGATCAGTCGTGCTATAGCCCTTCCTTAATCCTCTCTGTCGGACCGGTTGGTAAAAGTCTAATTTGTCCGTTAGTCGATTTGTAATAATTTTGGTCAGTAATTTATAGAGATGCGGTAGCAGGCTAATAGGTCGGTAGTTTCCAATTTTTGCGTTATAGCCTTTTTTATGGATCAAAATTACTTCAGCGTTTTGCCAATTCCTTGGTATTTTTACTTCAACTAAGCATTGATTCAGCAGAATACGGATCGTCTCAAACAGGTTTACACCTCCAAGCTTCAGAATATCACTTGATATAAGTTCTTCCTCTAATTTCTCCAGATCTTCTTCTAATCTCATTGTTCGTATATTGTATGTTGCAACGAATATTTTCATCATGTTTGTGAGTTTTGTTTTTATCAATTTCTTGCCTCCCCCACACTTCGTGAGGCAATCGACTGAATTTTTAGTGTCTGTTTCCGGATTTGCATATCTACCCACCTGGAGTATTATTGTACTTAAAATTGACATTTCATTTCGGGGGTGATGGCAGTTAAAAACGCCGTGCTTGCCGGGCGTGTTGGCGAGTCCTGTTCCCAGGTAGTATTTCAGCCGCCCATTCTGGGTACAGACGCTGTTTGCAGCCGCCCACTCTGGGTAATTCGCTGCCGTTGTGGGTTAACGTGGGTTAGCTTCTTTCCTCGCCGTTAATTTTACCAGCAAGGGTGGCCCTACTAGGAGCATTTGCTCCCGCTGGCATCGTTCTTCGGATCATTAAAATACTGAGCCCCTCTCATCACATCAAGGTTGAATTACATTTCCCTAATTGGAGAATTGATCAAATGTGTAGAAATTACAGTAAAAAAACAACTGGAAAATTACATGGAGAATGCATTGAAATTTGTATAATTCATTTAATTATTTAGAGATGGAAAATCTTTGATTTACATTTTCATTTTCTCCACGATCTATTTTCATGCAATGAATTTTCTTTGCAAATAAGTTGCTGAAATTAATTTAACATGATGCGTAACATGTATCTCACTTAAAAGGCATAACATTAATTTTATAAAACATTATCTTGATCATCATCATCAATCTTGAACAATGTTAAAATTTCATGAAAACAAACTAAAAGCATTTGAAATGCGCTACTTGAGAAATATGTACTATATAAATTAGTGAGGGTATCATGGCATGGGGATATGCAGAAACAGATGCGAATGGCGAAGCGCTGGAACACTGGGCGGAAAGAATAAAGCTGATGCTGATCATCTGAATGATCCTGAAACTGATACACGACCCCAAACAACCTGCGTCCTTTAATAGTGGAAGATCCCGCAGAAGATATAACCCAGATAATATCTTTTTAAGCGACAGGATCAGCAACCAAGTGACAAAAACTATGGAGGAACTCCTACCAAGAACCCAACACTGACTTATCACATGCTCTGTAACTGCGGCAATAAAACCAGAATACGTTCCCCTCAAAAGAAGATTTAACTTCAAGAAGACCAATTGGAATGAATGGACCAAAGAACTAGACCAGGGAGTCAGGCCACTAGAACCATGCCCCAAATTGTATGACCAGTTTGTTATGCTGGTAAAGATAATATCGAGAAAGCACATACCAAGAGACTGCAGAACTGAATATATCGCAGGTCTTGACGATGGAGCTAAAGCCGCCCTCCGTAACTACCGAAATATGTAAAAGCAAGACCCCTTCTCCAAGGAAACCATCCGGGCAGGATAAGATGTTCTGCAAACGATATCAGCGACTAGAACGGAAAGATGGTGCAAGTTCATAACAAATCTGGATATGAAACAAAGTAGTAGACGCGAATGGAAGTTAATAAAGAATCTCAGCAACGACCGCGCTCAAGCACCCGATTTGTCAGACCATTTGCAGTCATACCAGACCAGATAGCCCATCGCCTCTTACTTAATGGTAAATCGTCAACTAAAGTGGAAAAAATCAAACTCCAACGCAACAATGAAAACGATGTCCTTAACGACCCTTTCAGCACCGATGAAATAAAACGAACAATCCATCAACTGAAATTTTATAACTTTATTTTCAAAGCAGCTGGCCTGGATGAAATTAGGTCAGAGCATATTAAGCATTTTGGGCCCCTGACCATGGACTGGCTCACTCAAATCATGAATAACTGCGTCATCAAAGTGCAAATTCCAAAAATTTGGAGGAAGGCGAAAGTGGTTGCACTTCTGAAACCAGGGAAAGAGCCAACAGATCCTGGGAAGTTTAGACCCGTCTCTTTACTGTGTCATCTTTTCAAGGTTCTTGAAGGAATGGTTCTTGAACGAATCTCTGACATTATCCAGGAAGAGACCATACCAGAACAGGCAGGTTTCAGACCAGGCTAATTGTTTTGCGAGCAAACCACCAATCTCACTCAATATATCGAAGATGGGTTTGAGCGGAAGCAGATAACGAGAGTGAACCATCAGAGCCTGATGTCAAATTTCTATGACATCACCAAGGACTTTCGCCTGACTAAGCTGGCAGAAGGCTTCCTACAAAATCGAAGTCGTTTTTCATATATGTCGATGATACGGCTATAGCAGCTCAAGTCAGAACTTTCAACGACATAGAGCAGGGGTTCCCAACCTGTGGTACGCGTGCCGGTACCGGTACACACATGTCAAGCTACCGGTACGCGATAAGTAAACAATATTTGGCGTAATAACTGCAGTTAATGATACAGCAATCAGAGAAAGGAAATATCAGTATGTTTTTTTCTCTTTGCAATTTTGCTGAAGAAAACAATTTATCAGTAGTCAAACTAAGTGATTACGACATTAAGCAACATCTAATATCAGATGTCAGATTGGTTTGAAAAATATTTTACAGAAGATTTTACTTCCCAGAATTGGATTCGTAATCCCTTTATATTCATTGCGGAAGTCCCGGATGACGTAATTGCTAAAGAATCCTTCATAGACCTCATAAGTGACGGTGGTTGTAAATTAAAGTTTGAGAGCACAAGCTTATTTTCATTTTGGCTTTCTGTTCGGGCAGAATATCCAGAACTTTCATGCCAAGCTCTGAAATTTTTAATTCAGTACAACAAATTTATGCGAAACCGGGTTTTCAACTATTTCAGTAATGAAAAACAAATATAGATCATTCCTCAATATTGAGCCTGATCTTCGCCTGAATCTGACAAAAATTGATCCCGATATTTCTACGCCGGTAAAATGTAAACAGGCGAAACCTTCACATTAATTGCAATAATTATTATAATATCTTTACACATTACATACATTTATATTTAGTATAATAAAATTATTTACGAATTTGAGTGGTTTTATTGCAATTGGATACACCATGCTAATGTAATGTCGTTTTTCTGTGCATGCCTCGAAACAGATTTTAAGTAAGATGTTAAGTTAAATTTTTCAAAGGAAAGAAGAATAAATGTTATCTTTTAATTTTCAATTTACAAAGTCTGAACTAAAGATAAATATATCTATATATTTAATTTTGTTATTTATTTCGTTGAAATCTTTTTCAGGGTAGGCCCAGAAAATGGCATTACTTTAGCATGGTGTACATATAGAGTTGCATTCTGTTTTTCCAAAGTTTTAGCCAAAAAATGGATCTGCAATAAATTGAGCGCTAGGGATATTTTTTTTGTTCGATAAAGTTTTTGAGAAAAAAATAAGGCCATTACTTGAATTTGCGAAATATTTACACTGGTACGCTACCATATTGTCTATTACATACCGGTACAACATATTCAAAAGGTTGGGAACCTCTGACATAGAGGATAAATTAACTCACGCTCTGGAAGATGTAGCAGCCTACTACAAAAATAACCACCTCAAAGCTAATCCCAGTAAGACACAGGAGTGTGCTTTCCATCTTAGAAACAAGGAAGCACACAGGAAGCTAAGGGTGACCAGGCAGGGCCAGGAGTTGGAGCATAACAACACACCGAAATACAATGGGCATACACCTGGAGTTTTTGAAAACACTGTCAAGAGATTAAAGGAAAAGTATGCGCAAGAAACAATATCATTCGAAAATTAACAAACACAAAATGGGGAGCACAACCTCATACACTCCGGACTTCGGCTCTTGCTTTATGCTTTTCTACCGCGGAATATGCTGCGCCTGTATGGTTCAATTCCGCTTATACCAAGAACGTTGACGTGGCACCGAACGAGACGGTGCGCATGGTGTCTGGCTGTCTGAAGCCGACCCCGGTGGAGGAAATCTACCCAATAGTAGGTGAATTGCCGCGGGAGCTGGGTGAAAAAAACAAGAAACCGACTGGAGGCATCCCTTATATTGGCACCAAATGCAACCGCATAGAACCGCTTAAGTCTCGGAAGAGCTTTATGCGATCGACAACACCCTGGAGATTACTCCTGAAGCACACCGAACAAACCTATGGCAAGTGGTTGCCATCCGCACACGGATCGAGCCAAATGAAGAACTGGTCCCTGGATGCCATCTACCTTTCGCCGAGGACGCTGAACTGGTTAAGAACGGGAGTTGCACGATGTAAGGGCAACCTAAAAATGTGCCTACAAGATATAACCCAGATAATAAAGATATAAAAAAGTGGCTACAAGATTGTGACAATTGTGAATGCGGCTTAACGCAAGACCACCAACATCTGGCTGTGTTCCCAAACATGAGTGAGACTTGCACGGAGGAGGACCTGATACTCGCAAATGACAAAGCCACATATGTGGCTGATTTTTGGAAACTGAAAATTTGATTTTTTATGGTGATCCGAACACGGAAAGTAAGTAAGTAAGTAGGGCACATTGTCTTAAACAACCAATTATTTCAATCATCATTACCCAATAACTTTGTTGATATAATGATGAAATTAATACCTTTGTTGAATACCTAAACCTGATGGACTGAAAAGGTCTAGGTGATCCCAACGTATAAAAATATTAAAAGCAAGAACAACTATCTTTGGAACGAGACAAAAAC